>JBAMDO010000183.1:0-109199 GCA_037074765.1 Mansonella perstans
AAGGATTCGAAGAAATACAGAACATTTAAAATGGAACTGCGACAATTTTCATAACACGGCTATAGATTAAACATAATTATAAAAACAAAATCTTGAGATTGCAGCACAAAATTAAGAAATGTTATAGATTGAAATAAAAATGACGTAGTATTGTTTACCGTGAAAAAGTGATGTAGGATTACTTACCCGTCCAGAGACTGTGTCAAAATCCATGTTACTGTGCTGGAAGCAAATAGAAACCATTTATTGCTCAACAAATGTTGAACAGTATTGATAATACAGTGCATGAGATGTATAGCAGACCACTATGCATGACTGTAATGTAATTTCATTATAATAGACAGATAATTAGACCTTCATAGGCAAAGTATTTAGATTGTCACTATGATCAATTGCAGAGATTCTAATTATCATTCAATTTTTCTATTTATCTCTCCATAAAAACTATTATCCCAATAGTGTATTAAATCCATTACCTCTTGAAGAATAATTTCTCTTTTTCGTTAATAGTACAGTTAGTGGACAATGTTACATTTCCTCGCACTATCTGAAATTCAAGAAAATGGCACTGCAATCAGACTTGACTGTCTATCCTGATGCATTAAATTAAACTCGCGTGAATACTAACGTTCAGTGAATCGCAATGCAATCAGTAATCAGGAGTGAAGCTTACTCTGAGATATGCAAACATTTTTACTAAAGTAGCGAAATCGATGCATGCCGTTGCCATAACTATTCCCACTGTTGTAATAGTGTCAGTATTAGAACACATTTTAGCATAGAAAGAACTTTGATAGGAAAAGGCATAGTTCGAATTTCTATTGAACACATTGAACATTCTTCTGTAAGCAAAATAAAGCTAATTTCAATATGAACAATCAAGACGGCTCCTTTTTTTTTAAATTAGCAAAATAATCTAGATAATTGAATATTTAGATATTATTTGCTTATTTCTAACATTTAGTTTGGATTTGTAGAACGACATAATCCTTTATTCGCGATCAGAATTGCAATATCTTGCAATTATAGTGTTGTAAGATAGGCTACATCAACTAACGCTATCGTTGTTAGATAGCAAGCCATTTTGATGAATAATTTCCTTCACAGAGACAGCAATGAAGAAATAGTTTGTAATATTAAAATTTTGTATAGCTTCCTTATATACTTACTATGTATGTGCTGGAAGGAGAAGAGCATTCCAAATGTCCATGAACAGATTCCAATAATATAATGCCTTGGATTTCGACCACAGTTGATTATATCTTGTTGCATATACGAAAGCACAAAATCTATTAAGCGACAAAAAAGTGCGCTAAAATCGAACCAAACCATCCTCCATCTGCTAAAACGCCAACAAATCGTACGAAAAATAGTTCTGGTGACGATAGTATTGGAGATTTCCTAAATTAAATCTTTAAAATAAAACAAAAAATTTTGGAAAAAATGCAAAAATAGGAAGCGAAAAAATTTTTCCGAAATACAAATTAACTTACAAGCTAGGAACAATAGTACACCATATCATGTGTACGAATGTGACCTGCAAGTTGCATATCAGGAAACTGCTGCATAAAATCCCGAACGCGTTACGAAAACGTGGCCTCGTACGTGTTAAATACAAGGATAAGCCGTTGCTAATTAGTCCAAAAACAGCTATCTAATAATAAATTTAGTGTAAAAGTAGCACTGGTCGATTTTATTGCTCATGAATGCAACAAGTTATTTTGAAATAAGTGTTAGTAGAATTTTAATCTCATAAGTAGATTTTCATCAGTACGTTTCTAAGGAAAGATTTCCAACTAAACAGTACTATGAACATTTGTTGAAAATATTTATAATCTTTATATTGCCTGATTAGAAAAAGGACCTATGCCTTCTTCATCCTAATTCTTATGTGCCTGTCATCTTATACGTATTTTAGCCATATTTGTCATTTATTTGATGAAGTACTAACCACGACGATACAAGCCATTGCAATGCTGTCTTCAAAATCGTTGTTTTTAGGCATTATGAAGAAATCTGTCAAATACAATTTGTTTTGGATGAAGCATGATTCGATAAACATTGAAACCCTTTCCTCTACCTCATTTGTTTGGCAAATGTTATTGAAGAGGAATTAAACTGAAGAGTAATCTGTTGTACAACAAAAAAGATGATGGTAAAGATAGTTTTAAAAACAAAACAGTAAGTACGAAAATTATGAGCAACTAAAATAAATGGATTTGTTCATACTCAGAATAGTTGCATATTGCATAGAAAGTCTAGTATGGTTTAAGTTACGTATCACTTAATTGCACAGAATACCAAATACGCTGCAGAAGAGTGATCTCGTACTCATATGTTTTATTTAGAGCGAGAAATGTTGCTGATGAACAAAACCTGCAGTTCAGTTCATCTTGGATAAATGTGAGAATTATTGTGATAAACAGCATATTTAAAACTGTGAATTTTGGCTATTACTTCTGCAGCTCGGCGTAATTTTGCTAATTATAATTACGATTCCAATATTTTTAGAAAAAATAAGATTTATCACATCATTACCACGTCATTGCTGTAATCGTCATGTTTAAATGATAAGAAAATCATTTAATTAGAGAAGGTTTACCGTTATAATATCAGAAGTGCAATTTTATCTTTTCAAAAACAGCGCCGTCAGTTATTTCTCAGAAACTGAAAAGGATCTGAAATGTTCAGCAAAATCTTTTAATACGATAATATACAATGATATTATTGAATTACATTTCCGTAGCAACCTCTCGATTTCGTCGAAAACTTCGTTTTTACTTTAATATATGCCTCAAAGCCATCAATTTACTCTCAACAAGGGATATGTTTTTATGTTTTCAGATAAAGGAAGTGCTTCATTATAAACTGAGAAATATATTATTATTGCAGAAGAAAAAACAGAAAAACAAAATTAATGGTTTATAGGATTATTCGACATGCTCAATTTTGAAAGTAATTTATGATTTGAAATTCGATATTTTTTCAACAGAAATATTATCGAAATATAAAAAAAATCATTCTCCATGGATACATGCAACAAAAAAATTTATTCAGGTTATCACATACTCTTATGCTGCAACTTAAAAATGATAACAATTATATCATTAATAAATAGTGAACTTTAGGAAATTATAACAGAATTGACTAATGAACGAAATCAAAATATGGCAGTAATTCCAAAACTACCATGTGTCGTACAAGCAATTGTTGTAAGCGCAGATGGTTACACTTATGGAAATAGTGATTTTCGACGGAAAACCGGAAGCTTTCCAGCCGGATTTTAGCCGGATTTAACATTAAAAATATTTCGTTCTTCGATCATTGCTTTTGAAAAATTTATTTCGTTTGAAAAATTTATTTCGTAAGGTTGAAAGAAAAATTTTCAATTTCAGTTATATATTTTCGAATGTTCTGAATCCTATTTTAAATCATTGGCTATGCGTGTATTGTGATCTAAGCTGACATGCACAATATGATATTTCCCTCATTTCTTCTCCTACAACGTTTTAAATTTCTTAATTAACTAATTAGTCAATGACAATAATTAACTTAGTTAATTAGTTACTACTAAAATTTTCATGAATCCCATTTTTGCATTTGTCGAAGAATTCAATTTTTTTTCAAAAAGAAAGATTCCAAAAAATGTTTTCCAGAAAATTTAAAAATGATAAATGAACTAATTGCGATTGGTACTTTATTAGCATGTATAGAGTGTCTCATTTTAATGTATAACTTTTGTGACTGGTATAAGCATTATGTAATACTTTGGTTACTTTATAATTAATCGCTTCAATTTTTGTAATTAATTACTTTGATTATTTCGTAATTAATCACTTCATCCTTTTACTGGTTTTTGATTTTTGCTATCATTGTGAATTATCTTGTCAAGACAGGCTTCATTAATAATAGTTCAAGCAGAAAGGAATTCAATAGAACGAATTTTAATGCTTAAAATCTGTCGTCTCTTTTTTGGCCAGCGATTAATTTGAATCATTTCTAGAAATGCATTTGCTTTATAATCATTATTCATCATACATTTTTGATTGCTGAAACAAACGAAGGATCTTTTTTTCTTTTAATTTCACTTTTTTAAACAAATAAATTTTTGCGTATTAATTTAATTTTTAATTGATTTTTTTAATTTTGCATTGATTTAATTTTTAATTGAAAATGATTGGTCCAGCTATAATTTAGACATCATAACTTGTTTAGCAGGTATTTCTCTAAAATGATATATGAAATAAATGATTTTTTTTTGCTTCAAATTATGCTTTTGTTTGGTAACAAAATTATTTTATGAAAAAAGGAAAAAGGCTTTTGGGATGTTAGCGGGTAAAAATAATAATCTTATTGATTTTTAAATCATGATTTTCTTTTTGCATGATTTGATTCGTTTGATAAATTGAATTTTGATAAAACAAAAGAATAACGGGGTATATTCAAAGCAATGCAAGTAATAGAAAAATAATAATAATCGAATAAATAAGTAAACAATGCATATGGTCAACGATGTATGGTAAATAAGAAATTTATTATTAAATAAATAAGGAAACAAATATTTTGAAAAAACTCAAGAATGAAATTTACTAAAAACAATGAACGAATAATAATTCAAAAATATTGAACGAGCCACAAAAAAAAAAAAGGAAACGAACTGAACAATTAATTGATGAAGGTCCTGAAAAAACGATCGTTTGAATAATCCATATAAATGTTTCATTCTAAGCAAATTTTTTTGAATAAACTTTCAGTGTGACCAAAATCTTCACTCTGAGATAAATAGCTGCATATTATATCAAACGTTAATAATCACTGCTTATTGTCATAGATGAAAAAAATTAATTACTGTTGGAAATTTAATAACAATAATATCAATTAATGAAAATCAAAATAGCCAAGTATGACTATACTTACATACATTGTATCGTCGAATTATAACTGTTTCTTATCAATTAAAGACTTCAGATTTCTTTTAGAAAAACTATTTGAAAAAGATATTTATGTATATTTACGATATTTATTTAGGAAGGATTTAATTATCCATTTAAATATTATAAAGTTCGAAAAAAATTATTTCATTCAAATGAGAAATAAATCTGAAAAATTACTTGCTCACACTCGTTTAATTTGCTTCACCCTTCTTTTACATAAAATGATTTAATGATATTTGTTTGTTCCTTTCTTGCTTTCTTACTTTTCTCTTTTTACTGAATATAAAGCAGTCTATGATGATAGTTGCCAATTGAATGTTTCAACAATTGACACCAATGGACCGGTGAAGTGCCTTTTCAGAACAATAACTTTCGACCAATTTTAAATCAAACAAACGATTTATTGCATCAGTAATAAACCGGTAATTGTAAAATTTATCGGCGATATACCGCAATACAAGTAAACAAAGTGGCCACTTAATTGTAAGATTTCTCGGAGATATATCTCAATGCAAGTAAACAAAGTGGCCAGTTAACTGTAAGATTTCTCAGAGATATATCTCAATACAAGTAAACAAAATGTCAGTTAATTGTAAGATTTCTCGGAGATATACCTCAATACAAGTAAAATAAGTGGCCAAGAGAGGATAAATTAGTGCAAAATGGACAAATGGACAGCACAAGTTAGATTTTACATGCATGTGTAAAGCAATGGCCATATGCAATCATAATTCTGCTAAGCAAATTTTTTTTCGCAAATAGAGCATGAACCTTTTAGATGGATATCGAAGTGATTAAGCTGTTCATTCTCCGCGGCGCTGTATATTGTCGTGCAGTTCAATGGATTGGTGTTTCCGATTTTATCAACCTCTCGAGAATCAATTCCAATTAATTAATTTCATCAATCTCATAAAAATCAATTTCTTTTAATTAATTTCATCAATCTCATAAAAATCAATTTCTTTTAATTAATTTCATCAATCTCATAAAAATCAATTTCTTTTAATTAATTTCATAAATCTCATAAAAATCAATTTCCTTTAATTAATTTCATCAATCTCATAAAAGTCAATTTCCTTTAATTAATTTCATCAATCTCATAAAAATCAATTTCCTTTAATTAATTTCATCAATCTCATAAAAATCAATTTCTTTTAATTAATTTCATCAATCCAATCTCTGAAACACGTGTTTTTTTCTCTCCCTACCAATTTCTTTCCTCTGTTTTGCATAAATCTTTAACAGATTCCCGTATTGTGTTTCGTACATAACACTAGTCTTGTCTGCTTTACCATTTTTTCCACTTTCTGCTCTTTGGGCCTTAGATATTATTTCAAATGCCATCAAAATTACCAACTCCCCATCTAATACAGTGTTTCAGGTCTGTTTTAATTTTTAGTTTACAGACCTATTTAATATTAGTTTTATAATTTGAACTTTTAGATTGCAGCAACAGAAATGTTCACTGTACAAATTCGTGCATGGTTTCGATCTGATACAACAAGCACATGCCGTTTGCAGTCAACGTTAGCTGAAAAGATGAAGCAAGCTGTTTATGGAATCAACTCTAACGATAGCGAAGAGGACCAGAAGCGAATGTTGAATGAGCAGTGCGACAGTAAAGTAATGTTTATTATTGATTTTCGTTTGTTTTCTAATTTATATTTTGTAAATTTTTTTACTTTTCAAATCGATGCAAGCCAGTTTATTTTAAAACTAATTGAATTTAAGTATTTAATGGTATTAAATTCAAGTAGTTTTCTTAAGTTTCAAAAATTTTCGCTGAAATCTGTGAAAAAAAATATAACTTTCTCTATTTTTTTCAATATTTTAATAGGGTGAGCCGTTTCGCCCCATATTTTTGTGTCCAGAACGCAAGTTACGTATGCGATCAAACATCGAAAAAGAAACAGGCCAAATGAAAGTACAAAATTTACCACGTAGTGACATATTTCAACGAATGATGGTGAGTTAATAATATCATGCTTGTCTGACAGAATTTACGCTCTGTATTTATTTATTTCTGAAGTTTGAATAACCAAAATTGGACAAATTGGTGAGAACTATATAGCTGTGAAACAGTTCGTTTGCGAAATAGGTCGGAACGATTCAATTACAAAGTTTTAAATTAGATTAATTAAGCAAGGAATTATTTTATTTTTCAATGGCATCTAAAGCAAGCACTTTAATGAAACTTAAGTTGATGTGTTAAATTATTTTGCTATCAGGAGAAAAAAGTTGAAGTCTTTATTATAAATCCATATATACGTTGTTTCTGCTACATGTCAGATGTGTCAGATTAATCAGAAACTAAATTTGAAAGAACATTTAGGTTCGTCGACCACGAAAAGAAGAAATGAGTACCAAACAAGACTGGCCAAGTGTTTGGCCAGTAGCACGTTCATTCCGATCCTCTGAAAAAAATTGATTTTCGAAAAATTCTAACCCAAAAATGTGTCACTTGAACTGGAAATAATCCACTCGTTACATGAAGAAAAAAAAGTAATATCCACTTCAGTGCATCGTTCCAATTGTTGATACTGGTCCAGAATATTTTTCGAAAATAAGCTTCCGGTTAAAAATTAGAAAGACTAATCTGAAAAAAGGACAATATTTCCCGAGAGCGACCACAGAAGATAATATCGAAGCATGGTCGATACATAATAAAACATTTCTTCTAGTATGTTGTAGAGTATACAGTTGACTGTAATTTCACGAGACATGATTCTAACAGAAAGAATCGTACCCATCCAATGAATGTGTCAGAAGCCATGCCATCGTGTTGCATATGAAGAGAAGCCATTTACCAGTGAATAAAATTGAAGAAACGTTGAATACAATAACGAACGAGACGTAAAGCAAACAAAGCTTGCATGACTGGAAAATGGCATTAACGTAACTCATAGCAGCGGAGTTTAGCTTGAATTAATTTTTACAATTTTAAAATTTTAACTTGATGAAACTTAGCACATATTTGTAATTAATTGGCTTTAATAAATGCAAAATTATATGGGCTTTTCCCGTTCTTTTCATAAATTTCTTTTTTTCCAGGATATTTTATTACCTGTTTAAAAAACAATGCATTCCTTATGCTGCTGGTACTGTTAAAAGCATCATTTACTTGCACTGACTGAAATTCAAGAAACAATCACTGCAACATAATTTGATATAGCAAAAGAAAAAGAAGGATCTGGACACATACATGAGTTGAGTTTCTCGCTAATATATGCAAAATCTGCTTGTTCTAAGTAACTTACTCTGTATGCAAGCATTTTGATCAAAGTAATGAAATCGATGAATGCCATTCCTACTACTACAGCTATTGATAATGAAGCATTAATTGTACCACATATTTCACCGTGTAAAGAAATGGGATGCACCCAACGATATGTTGAATCAAAATTAAATAGAAATGAACAATTTCCTGCAAAATTTTCATAAGGAATAAAACAACCAATAAATGACTGGTTTTTGCACTCTGCCAGTTTTGCATGAATAAATAATTGTAAACAGCTTCTTCATTCACAGACTTACCATATAAATGATGAGTGCAATAGATCATTACCAATATCCAAGAGATAACCACAAGTTTGAAAGTCTTAGATGGTGTCCATAACTGATCGTATTTTGTCGCATACACGAAAGCACAAAATCTATTGAGAGCTGTTAAAAAGTGGATAAGAATCGATCCAAACCATCCTCCATTTAAAAAAGTACCAATCAATCGTACAAAAAATAGTTCCGGTGATGATAATATCGGAGATTTCCTATAATTAAATCTTTTAAATTAATAAAAAAAATTCGGACAAAAAGCAAAATTAGAAAACGAATTTTTTATCGTAAATTAAATTAAACTTACAGGCTTAGGACAATGGTACACCACATCATGTGTACGAATATTGCCTGCAAGTTGCATAACAGGAAACTGCTGCATAAAATCCCAAACGCGTTACGGAAACGTGACCTCGTACGTGTTAAGTACAAGGATAGGCCGTTGCTGATCAGTCCAAAGACAGCTATCTAATAATATATACGGTGTAGAAGTATGAAACTGGTCAATTTTATTGCTCATGAGTAGAACAAGCTATTTGGGAGTAAATGTTTGCAGAATTTTAATCTCAGAAGCAGATTTTCATACGTACATTTCTAAGAAAAGATTTCCAAATAAAAAATAACAGTACCATGAATATTTGCTGAAAATATATATAATCTTTACATTCCTGTTTAGAAAAAGGACCTATGTCAATTGCCTTCTTCATCCTAAGATCATATGTGCCTGTCATTTTATGCCTATTTTAGTCAAATTTGTCATTCATTTGATGAAATACTAACCACGACGATACAAGCCATTGCAATGTTGTCTTCAATGTCCTTGTTTTTATGCATTATGAAGAGATCTGTCAAAAATACTGTTTAATTTGGTGATGAAAATTGAGTCGAAAAACAAGATAAACCGTTTCCTCTACCTCATTTGTCTAACAAATGCTATTCAAGAGGAATTAAACTAGAGTAGTCTGTTTTACAACAAAAAAGATGATGGTAAAGATAGTTTTAAAAACAATATAAGCAAGGAAATTATGAGTAATTAAAATAAATGGATTTCTTTATAATTCGAAACAATTGCATACTGTATAGAAAGTCTGGTATGGTTTAAATTGCGTATCATTTAACAGCTGCACAGAATTCCAAACACGCTGCAGAAGAGTGGTATAATACTCGCACGTTTTATGTAGAGCGAGAAATGTTGCTGTAAGAATAAAAACTGCGGTTAAATTCATCTTAGATAAATATGGGAAGTATTTTGCTAAGCAAAATGACACCCATCCATAATCCCGGTTGGCTTTCTTCTTATTTTTTCTTGAAGTCGCAAATTTTGGCTTTTTCTGCAGTTCGGAGTAGTTTTGCTTATTATACTAAATTATGATTACAGTGCTTTCAGAGGTGGAAAAGCTTATCAAATCACTATCATCTCGTTACTGTGATCGTCTTACTTAGAGGAAATGACCTAATTTCGAAAAGCTTTTGTTGTAATACAGAAGCACAAGTTGATTCGTCCAAACATAGCGCTACCAGTCCTTTTGCAAAAGCTGAAAAGAAGCACAGTTCAGCAAAATTTCTCGCTTATATGACATCATTATTGAATTAAATTTCCGAAACATTTTTAAGCAAATCTTTCGTTCATACGATAACATTATTAAATTACATTTCCGTGGCAATCTCGCAATTTATAATCGAGAAATGTTGTTGATGAATTAACATTGGCCTCAAAGAGTCAATTCATTCTTTTCAAACGATGTTGGGTTTTTGATTAAAGAAAGTGCGCCACTGAAAATTAAGAAATATATTATTATTATCTAATTTAATTTATTATTATGTATTCATTATTATCTTATTAGATAATAATAAGTTAGACAATTTATTAATAGATGATTCATTTTTTATTTATTATTATGAATATTATGTACGACTTGAAATTAGCCACTTTTTTAAAAAAAATATTCTCGAAACAGCACAGATTAATTCTTCACGAATACATGCAACAGAAAAGTTTATTCAGATTATCACTGTTATGGTGCAACTTAAAAGTGACAACAATAATATACAGTTTTGACTGCTTGCTACAGTGTAATAATTTCGAATTCCTCTAATAAGCTTTGCTATGTTGGAATTTTTATAATTAGCACCTGTGAAATTCTCTCATTCCTAAATATTTTCTCAAATATTAGCGTCAGTCATACTTGTTTTCAATGGACAAACAATTTCCTTACATTGCATTTTTATGAAAAATCATTCTGTAAATCGATTCTCACCACATTAATTTTTTGTTTCTCGCACAAGTATAACTGTCAAACAAATGGTCACTCCAAATGTGTGTGAACTGTTGTTTTTGCGAGATATTTCCTATGTTAATCGGGAATTTTTGAAGAAAGAGTCACTAAATATTTAAGCAAGGTTAGTTATAGCATGAAAATCATTCAATTTTCAGAAATCCAATGATTTTGCAGCAACATCAATAAAATATTGTCGTTGCATCAAAGAATAATCTGATATATTTTTAAAAGTTATATTCAGTTCGCTGCTTTTCATTTGTTCATATTCAATCCGCTGCTTTTAATTAGTAAACAAATATCCAATACGCTGCTTTTAATTATAAACAAATATTCAATTCGCTACTTTTAATTAGTTTCTGTTCAATTCAAATATATTACAGCTGCGGTTATCCATGCACTGAGTTCAGTCTTGCAAATAATTGTGGGATTGAGAATTAGAAAGGTTAACTCTGAAAATCGGATAAATCTATTTAAAAAAAGATTAAATTGTTGCATTTCCTCGCACTACTTGAAATTCAAGAAAATGGCACTACAATAGAACTTGACTATCCATCCTGATGCATTAAATATTAACCTCGTGTGAATAAAAACGTTCACTGAATCGCCAATGCAATCAGTAATCAGAAGTAAAGCTTGCTCTGCGATATGCAAATATACACTGTTGTAAATATACACTGCCCACTGTTGTAACAGTGTCAGCATAAGAACATATTTTAGGAGAGAAAGAACTTCGATATAGGTAAGCTGATCAGTCCAAAGACAGCCATCTAATAATAAATTTCGTGTAAAAGCAGCACTGGTCGATTTTATTGCTCATGAATAGAACAAGTTATTTGGGAGTAAGTATTAGCCGGATTTTAATCTCAGAAACAGATTTTCATATGTTCATTTCTGAAAAAGGTTTCCAAGTAAAAAATAATAGTACCATGAATGTTTGCTGAAAATATTTATAATCTTTACATTCCTGCTTAGAAAAAGGACCTATGTCAACTGCCTTCTTCATCCTAAGATCATATGTGCCTGTCATTTTATGCCTATTTTAGTCAAATTTGTCATTCATTTGATGAAATACTAACCACGACGATACAAGCCATTGCAATGTTGTCTTCAAAGTCACTGTTTTTAAGCATTATGAAGAAATCTATCAAAAATACTGTTTAGTTTTGTGAAGAAACATGATTCGGAAAACAAGATATACCGTTTCCTCTACCTTAGTTGTCTGACAAATATTATTGAAGAGGAATTTAAATAAAGAGTAGTCGTATTATGCAACAAAAAAAATGTCGGTGAAAATAGTTTTAAAAACAAAATAAGTAAGAAAATTGTGAATAACTAAAATAAATGAATTCCTTCACAACTCAAAGCGATGCATACTGTTTCGAAAGTCTAGTATAGTTTAAGTTGCAATCACTTAATAGCTGCATAGAAGCCCACACACGCTGCGGAAGAGTGATCTCGTACTCGTACGTTTTATGTAAGCGAGAAATGTTGCTGAAAAATAAAAACTGCAGTTCAATTCATCTTAGATAAATATGAGAAGTATTTTGCTAAGCAAAATGACACCCATCTATGATCCCGGTTGGCTTTCTTCTTATTTTTTCTTGAAGTCGAAAATTTTGGTTTCTTCTGTCGCGAACGATCATATCGCGAAACCGCCAATGAACCGATAATTCAAATTGTAGATAAACGTTAATGATATTATGAAGCATTCAATTAATTTTACAATCCTCAGATTTATTCTTATGTCTTTGTTGTGATCTAAAGTTACATCCTTTGTATACATGTAAATCCTATTCTGTTACCGTATCGCTTCAAAAATGCGGCTGTTGTAAATCCTCTATTGTGCACCGTAAATGATCCCCTCTTTTATCATTTGACCTTATGATCTATTAAGCCATTATTCCCTCCTCTACTATTATATATAAATGTCAATCCTCCAACTGAGGATTCATTTGTTTCTTCATTTACTTATTCACTTATGTCCTTGTCCAATTTTTTCCTTCTACATTAAATATTTACGTTCGCGTTTGTTAATTTTTAATTCGTTCGGGTTTGCTAATATTTTTAATAAAAGTTTGATTACCCAAGTTTGAGGTGCTCCCGCAACTCATTCCAATTCAATTCAACACATTATATTCAACTTAACACAACAATCCCTGATCTAAACGCTGGATAATATTGGCTAACAATTGATCTCTCACAAAAAGTTCACGACAAAATTTTGATGCCCGAGATGAGGTAACGATGTCAAGCAACATTATAGCCAGTATCCAATCAGCAAAAACTAGGTTAGTTCTTCAAGAAATAAATTCCGTGGAGCAAGAATACCTGGATCCAAACGCGCCACTAGAACAACAAGGAAACGTTTATACAACGAGGAGAGAAGCAGTCGAAGATAAAATCGATGGAGTACAATTATGCGTTGATTCACTTGAAAAGGTAAACGACAAATGGTTCAATTACATTCAAAGGATCACCGCAACGAAAAGAAGGGAAGAAGAAAAACTTATGAAACAATCACGGAGAGTGAACACGGACTATTCCGAATAATGTATGAGGACGGAAAGGAAGTCTGATAACGCTAACAAGGGATAAGGAGGAAGCCGAGCAAAAATTGGAACAGCTATTAAAGGGAAAGAGTAAGGAACAGGAGAAATTAATTCCTCCTTCAAACCTTACTGTCAGTCTTCCTCAATTGTCCTTACCTATCTTCAATGGTAACCCAAGAGAATGGCGACGATTTTGGAGCAGCTTCGATGCATCAATCCATCCACAACCAATTCCGGAAATCCAAAAACTAAATTACTCGTATTCGTATCTTGCTTTACAAGCCGTATCAGGATAAGATATAGCTCCAGAAAACTATGCAGTAATCGGGCAACTACTCAAAGAAAAATATGGCGACCCCTCGACAATATCGACAATACTATACAACGATCAAAAGAAGTGAAAGGGATTGATTACAACCATCGAGAATATCGAACGGGTGTTACGCCAACTAGAAGCTTTGGGAGAAAGCCTGGAGCACTCAAGTGTTGCAATGATGGTAGAAAGTAAGTTACCATTATGGATTTTTAATAAGGTGTATGATCAAAAGAAAATAGATACGCCTTGGTGAATTGCAAAACTTTGAAACTTTCTTTCAAATATGGTTAACAGAGCTCAACAAGCCAAGAACTGTCAACGTTTTCCCACATATGCTGACACGAAACTCATTATCAACAAGTTGGAGCAAAAACAGAAATACAATTCCGAAGGAATTTCAGCATTAGCAACGATACGTAGCAATACAACTCGTCACAACCTACGATAAGAAAAAAAAGATGATGCATTTTCTGCACTCGGGATCACTGGGATAGTGATTGCGACGTCTACCCAACCACTAATATTAAAACGAATTGCCTCAAGATACTAAAGAAATGTTCGATCTGTTTCAAGGACAGTCACAACGGAGAAAAATGTAAAGTGAAAAAACAATGCTTTTATTGCAAAGCCTCTCACAACAGTGCTTTTTGCGATAAAAGAAGTACAACTTCGTCAAACAGCTTGGTCCATTCCGGAGACAAGGATGAACACGAAAATCCCAACAAAAAGGATCCTGCAGCTTCCCTTCATAATTCAACCTACACCACCCAAACAAATGCAACAAAGGAAACTTTACTCTTATGCAAAGAAATAAAGGTATTTAACTCAACTCAACCCCAACGACAACAGAAAGCCTTAGCATTACTTGACATAGGCTCTCAGGTCTCCTTCATTTCTCAAGAGTTATCGGTCAGTTGAAGTTACCAGAAACAGAAAATCAAATTATGAAAATAGCTCCATTCGGCATGAAGAAACCAATAATGTGTCCCACGGCGTCTGCGCAATTGAGTGTGCAAACGATAGAAAATGACGTTATAACGTTGAGCGTTAATGTATTAGAATATCTAACAAACGAACTGCAGGTCGTGGATACACCATTAGAAATTCAATTTCAAGAATTAATAAATCACTGGAAAAAGCCCGACGTACTAACTGGAGCCGATTATTTTTTCAAATTTATCAATTAACAAAACATAAAGGAGTTAAATTCTGGTCATATGTTAGTTCAATCAAAAGTTGGCTCCATGGTTACTGAAAGTGAGGATGTAAACAAACTTTGTCAGGTTAATACTCTTCCACAGAAATCAGTATGTACCGGCAAAGTTGATCTTAATACAGAATTAGAAAAATTTTGGAAGAAACGATTGGAATTCAAGAATCTCCAGCTGATAATGATGAACAAGCTTTGTTACGCTTTCAACTAACATTCAAATACATGGATGGCAGATACTATACTTGTTGGCCATGGAGAGATTCTAAACAAAAATTGAGCGACAACTATGGATTATGCTTGGGACGCTTAAAGAACTTAATCAAACATTTACAACTTCAGTCGCTACTGCAGCTATATCACGAAACAATTATGGACCAACTACAAGCAGGTATTATTGAAAAAGTTTCTTTTAATGATGAAATGCTGTATTATACACTACCTTCCACATCATGAAGTCTGGAATCTTAACAAAAATACCACTAAATTAAAAATAGTCTATGACGCCTCAGCACATCAAAAAGGATTCAAAAGCTTTAATTAAGTTCTCTTTAGAGGTCCCGCAATGCTACCAGACCTAGTCGGGATATTATTAAGCTTTCGGATGATGAAATTTGTAATAATCGCTGACATAGAGAAAGCATTTTTACAAATAGGATTGCAGTCAAAGGAAAGAAATTGTACACGATTCTTATGGATAAATAATATAGATAGGGAAGCTACTAAAGAAAATATAAAATGTTACCGCTTTAAAAGAGTTCCCTCCGGAATAGTATCTTCACCCTTTACATTGGCAGCAACCCTTAAGTATCATCTAAGCAATAAAGGTACCAGATTGGTGAGGGAAATAAAAAGAAATTTATATGTCGGCAATATCATTCTAACAGCAGACGACACGGAAGAAGCGTTATGCAAATATTACACAACAAAAGACATCTTTAAAGAGGCTTCAATGAACATTAGAAAATTTCCAACTAATAATAAGGAATTCAATAAAAGAATACCGGAAGAAGATTTGAGCAAAACAAAAAAGGAAAATTGTTTTGGACTCAATTGGAATCATGACCAGGATACTATGCGCTTAACATTAAAACCGTGGTCAGGCAATGAATTAACAAAGAGGTCAGTTCTTCAATTTGTAGCCTCACAATACGATCCGTTGGAATATTTAATTCCTGTCATGGTGAAATTTAAATTATTTATCCAACATTTGTGGATTGAAAATTATTCATGTTTTCGTCCGTTTCATTAAATGAAACGGACGAAAACCAATGGAAGAACCTCATAAAGGAATGGCCAACAGATATGAAAGAAATTTCATAACAGAGATTCATAACAGAAAATTCCAAATTGACGGAATTTCACATATTCACTGATACTTCAAAAGTTGCCTACTCAGCCGCAGTTTATATTCGGTATGAAGATAAAGAAAGTAAATCTACGAAATCTTCTTTACTCTATGCTAAATGTAGAGTCGCTCCAATTATAACTATACCAAAACTCGAATTACTATCTATATTAATAGGTGTGAGAACAGGTCAATTTATACTAAAACAATTAGCATGTGAAGAAAAATACGCTACCCTATGGTCGGACTTAAAATCTGCTCTTTTCTGGATTAGAAACGAATCGAAATTACTGTCACGCTTTGTGCAAAATCATGTGGAAGAAATTCGGAAATCCCATTTTCAATTAAGATATTTACGAAGTGATTAAAATCCGGCCGATATAGCTATAAGAGGAATTTCACCAATCAAACTTCGCAATAACAAGCTATGGTGGAATGATCCGCAATGGTTGGATAAGGACAAATCGCAATGGCCAAACAATGAGTTCAAGTATAACGCCGAAGATGAATTTCAACAAGTAATAATAACAACTTTAACAAAAACAGTCACTCAGAATTACGCGAGAGATAAAATCAAACTTATCAATGCATACCGTTTTAGCAACTGGACCAAATTAATTATAGCGATTGTATGGGTCCTTCGAACATTCGAACAAGTAGGAGTAGATTATATGGGCCCACTTTTGATTAAATCTATTACAGGGACAGCGAAAAGACGGATCGCACTTTTCACATGTTTTACAACGAGAGCGATGCATCTGGAATTAGTGAAAGTCTGTCTGCTGAAAGTTTTTTACATGTGCTAAGAAGATTTGTAGCTCGTAGAGAATACCCAAAATTGGTCTTAAGCGACAATGCAAGTCAATTTCAACTTGTTTTTAAGAAAATAATGGACAAAAGTGCTAATTTCCTAGCCGATAAAGGAATGGTTTGGAAAAATACAATACCATGGACACCGTGTAGAGGTGGCGTTTATGAACGTTATCATTGGACTTACAAAGGGGGCTTTGAGAAAAGCGATAGGAAGAAAACCCCTCAAGGAAAAGGAACTAATAACTTTAATAGCGGAAATAGAAGGAATATTAAATACGCGCCCATTAACCTATGTAGGTTTTGATGATTATAAAATTATACGTCCAATCGACTTCATCTCACCTACAGCTGCCTTAGATATACCAATTAATTATGATAATGAACACGAGGAATATACCTCGTACGCATTAACCAATAAAGACAAATTAGTCAAATATTGGACAAACACCCTTAAAACGTTAGATGTTTTCTGGAAATTATGGAGAGACGAGTATCTCACGAGTTTAAGAGAACGTATGCAAAAGGAAATAGCCTCTCCCAGACTCGTAGAGAAAAGATTACCACAGATAAATGAAATAATTCTATTAATAGAACCCGATGCACTTCGTGGTGTATGGAATCTTCCAAAAATAATCAAATTCAACAGAGGCTAGGACCGATGTATGCGAAGTGCAACCATACAAATGCCCAATGGAAAACAACTCGATCGTTCTATAGGTGTGCTTTGCGCCTGGAAATCAGCAGTGTCAACAACGACGGTCTCAACAATACAGAAAACCCTTTGGAAAATGATTCAGAAGGGAGCCGAACTAGAAATTGGATAAAACCAGCTAAGATTTCACACTAATTTCTTCTTTCTCTCCTCTCATTGGGACTGTCGCGAACGATCATATCGCGAAACCGACAATAAACCGATAATTCAAATTGTAGATAAACGTTAATGATATTATGAAGCATTCAATTAATTTTACAATCCTCAGATTTATTCTTATGTCTTTGTTGTGATCTAAAGTTACATCCTTTGTACACATGTAAATCCTATTCTGTTACCGTATCGCTTCAAAAATGCCGCTGTTGTAAATCCTCTACTGTGCACCATTAATGATCCCCTCTTTTACCATTTGATCTTATGACCTTTCTATTAAGCATTATTCCCTCCTCCTGTACTACTATATATAGACTATCGATCCTCCAACTGAAGATTCATTTGTTTCTTCATTTACTTACTCACTCACTTATGTCCTTATCCAATTTTTTCCTTCTACATTAAATATTTAAGTTTTTAATTGCGTTCGCGTTTGTTAAAATTTTTAATAAACGTTAATTACCCAAGTTTGAGGTGCTTCCGCAACTCAATCCAACTCAATTCACCACACTATATTCAACTCAACACAACAATCCCTGGTCTAAATGTTGGATAATATTGGCTAACAATCGATCTCTCACAAGAAGTTCACGACATCTTCTGCAGCTCGGAATAATTTTGCTCATTATACTAAATTACGACTACAATGCTTTCAGAGGTGGAAAAGCTTATCAAATCACTATCATCTCGTTACTATGATCGTCTTACTTAGAGGAAATGATTTAATTTCGAAACGCTTTTGTTGTAACACAGAAGCACAAGTTAATTCGTCCAAAAATAGCGCTACCAGTCCTTTTGCAAAAGCTGAAAAGAAGCACAGTTCAGCAAAATTTCTCGCTTATATGACATCATTATTGAATTAAATTTCCGAAACATTTTTAAGCAAATCTTTCGTTCATACGATAACATTATTAAATTACATTTCCGTGGCAACCTCGCGATTTATGATCGAGAAATGGTGTTGATGAATTAACATTGGCCTCAAAGAGTCAATTCATTCTTTTCAAACGATGTTGGGTTTTTGATTAAAGAAAGTGCGCCACTGAAAATTAAGAAATATATTATTATTATCTAATTTAATTTATTATTATGTATTCATTATTATCTTATTAGATAATAATAAGTTAGACTATTTATTAATAGATGATTCATTTTTTATTTATTTTATGAATATTATGTATGACTTGAAATTAGCCACTTTTTTAAAAAAAATATTCTCGAAACAGCACAGATTAATTCTTCACGAATACATGCAACAGAAAAGTTTATTCAGATTATCACTGTTATGGTGCAACTTAAAAGTGACAACAATTATATACAGTTTTGACTGCTTGCTACAGTGTAATAATTTTGAATTCCCCTAATAAGCTTTGCTATGTTGGAATTTTTATAATTAGCACCTGTGAAATTCTCTCATTCCTGAATATTTTCTCAAATATTAGCGTCAGTTATACTTGTTTTCAATGGACAAACAATTTCCTTACATTGCATTTTTATGAAAAATCATTCTGTAAATCGATTCTCACCACATTAATTTTTTGTTTCTCGCACAAGTATAACTGTCAAACAAATGGTCACTCCAAATGTGTGTGAACTGTTGTTTTTGCGAGATATTTCCCATGTTAATCGGGGATTTTTGAAGAAAGGGTCACTAAATATTTAAGCAAGGGTTATAGCATGAAAATCATTCAATTTTCAAAAATCCAATCATTTTGCAGCAACATCAATAAAATATTGTCGTTCCATTAAAGAATAATTTGAAATATTTTTAAAAGACATATTCAGTACGCTGCTTTTAATTAGTTTGTATTTAATTCAAATGTATACCTATGTAGGTTTTGGTGATTATAAAACTAAACGTCCAATCGACTTCATCTCACCTACAGCTGCCTTAGATATACCAACTAATTATGATAATGAACACGAGGAATATACCCCGTATGCCGTGAAATTCTTGCGAGAGGTCGACTGTCAGCCAATATTTTCCAGCGGTTTGATCAGGGAGCGTTGTGTGGGGTTGAATTGATTGTGGTTTGGATTAATTTCTGTGATTGGATTGAGTTGCGGGGAAACCCCAAACTTTTCTAATTAAACCTTTATTAGAACGTACGTATGAATGAGTGAGTATAAGAATGTACAAATGTACGAATGTACAGTTTGAGGATCGAGTGTATATATATAGTCGTAGAAGAGGCGGGATTAAAAGCTTAATACAAAGATCATAAAGTTAAAGTGATAAAAGAGGGATTAATTATGATTGACAATAGATGATTTGCAACAGCAGCGTCTTCAAAGCGATGCCAAACTACTTGTCAGAATAAATAAACAAAGATGTTATTGGTGAAAAGATTGACAGTTTATAGTGGTGAAGAGGGGGAATTAATTGCTTAAAACAATGGCCCTTTGTTTGTAGCGCAGTAGCTGCTGCTTTGTTAGCTTACTGTAGAAAAGAGGATTGACAATAATACAAATCCTTTGTTGTAGATAAATATCTTAAGTTGCTGTTAATAAAGCATTTTCCTTGTATGCGTAGAAAGGATGTGAATTCACATGACAACAAAGAACATGGAAATAAATCTAAAAATGTAACTTTAGTTGAATGCTTTACAATGTTATTAACGCTTATTTACAATTTAATTTATTGAGTTATTGGAAGTTTCGCGTCATGAAATTCGCGACACCGTACGCATTAACCAATAAAGACAAATTAGTCAAATATTGGACAAACACCCTTAAAACGTTAGATGTTTTCTGGAAATTATGAAGAGACGAGTATCTCACGAGTTTAAGAAAACGTATGCAAAAGGAAATAGCCTCTCCCAGACTCGTAAAGAAAAGATTACCACAGATAAATGAAATAATTCTATTAATAGAACTCGATGCACTTCGTGGTGTATGGAATCTTCCAAAAATAATCAAATTCAACAGAGGCTAGGACCGATGTATGCGAAGTGCAACCATACAAATGCCCAATGGAAAACAACTCGATCGTTCTATAGGTATGCTTTGCGCCTGGAAATCAGCAGTGTCAACAACGATGGTCTCAACAATACAGAAAACCCTTTGGAAAATGATTCAGAAGGACCAATAGCGAGCCGAACTAGAAATAAAACCAGCTAAGATTCCGCACTAATTTCTTCTTTCTCTCCTCTCATTGGGACTGTCGCGAACATCATATCGCGAAACCGACAATAAACCGATAATTCAAATTGTAGATAAACGTTAATGACATTATGAAGCATTCAATTAATTTTACAATCCTCAGATTTATGAAGAATCATTATGAATATCGATTTTCACCACATTAATTTTTTGTTTCTCGCACAGGCGTAACTGTCAAACAAATGGTCACTCCAAATGTGTGTGAACTGTTGTTCCTGCGAGATATTTCCCATGTTAATCGGGGATTTTTGAAGAATCCTAAATATTTAAGCAAGGGTTATAGCATGAAAATCATTCAATTTTCAAAAATCCAATCATTTTGCAGCAACACCAATAAAATATTGTCGTTCCATTAAAGCATAATTTGAAATATTTTAAAAGGCATATTCAGTACGCTGCTTTTAATTAGTTTGTATTCAATTCAAATGTACTACAGCTGCGGTTGTCCATGCACTGAGTTCTGCCTTGCAAATAATTGTGCGATTGAGAATTAGAAAGGTTAACCTGAAAAATGGATAAATCTAAGTAGTATGTAGATTAAATTAATTTTAAAAAGTTAGAATGCAAAGTGCCATAAAAACAGAATCACTATTTGTTAAAGTCGATGAAGGAAGGATTCGAAGAAATACAGAAAACATTTAAAATGGAACTGCGACAATTTTCATAACACGGCTAATAGATATAACATAAGTTATAAAAACAAAATCTTGAGATTGCAGCACAAAATTAAGAAATGTTATAAGATTGAAATAAAAAATGACGTAGTATTGTTTACCGTGAAAAAGTGATGTAGGATTACTTACCCGTCCAGAGACTGTGTCAAAATCCATGTTACTGTGCTGGAAGCAAATAGAAACCATTTATTGCTCAACAAATGTTGAACAGTATTGAATAATACAGTGCATGAGATGTATAGCAGACCAACTATGCATGACTGTAATGTAATTTCATTATAATTAGACAGATAATTAGACCTTCATAGGCAAAGTATTTAGATGTCACTATGATCAATTGCAGAGATTCTAATTATCATTCAATTTTTTCTATTTATCTCTCCATAAAACTTATTATCCCAATAGTGTATTAAATCCATTACCTCTTTGAAGAATAATTTCTCTTTTTCGTTAATAGTACAGTTAGTGGACAATGTTACATTTCCTCGCACTATCTGAAATTCAAGAAAATGGCACTGCAATCAGACTTGACTGTCTATCCTGATGCATTAAATTAAACTCGCGTGAATACTAACGTTCAGTGAATCGCCAATGCAATCAGTAATCAGGAGTGAAGCTTACTCTGAGATATGCAAACATTTTTACTAAAGTAGCGAAATCGATGCATGCCGTTGCCATAACTATTCCCACTGTTGTAATAGTGTCAGTATTAGAACACATTTTAGCATAGAAAGAACTTTGATAGGAAAAGGCATAGTTCGAATTTCTATTGAACACAATTGAACATTCTTCTGTAAGCAAAATAAAGCTAATTTCAATATGAACAATCAAGACGGCTCCTTTTTTTTAAATTAGCAAAATAATCTAGATAATTGAATATTTAGATATTATTTGCTTATTTCTAACATTTAGTTTGGATTTGTAGAACGACATAATCCTTTATTCGCGATCAGAATTGCAATATCTTGCAATATATAGTGTTGTAAGATAGGCTACATCAACTAACGCTATCGTTGTTAGATAGCAAGCCATTTTGATGAATAATTTCCTTCACAGAGACAGCAATGAAGAAATAGTTTGTAATATTAAAATTTTGTATAGCTTCCTTATATACTTACTATGTATGTGCTGGAAGGAGAAGAGCATTCCAAATGTCCATGAACAGATTCCAATAAATAATGCCTTGGATTTCGACCACAGTTGATTATATCTTGTTGCATATACGAAAGCACAAAATCTATTAAGAGCGACAAAAAAGTGCGCTAAAATCGAACCAAACCATCCTCCATCTGCTAAAACGCCAACGAATCGTACGAAAAATAGTTCTGGTGACGATAGTATTGGAGATTTCCTAAAATTAAATCTTTTAAATAAAACAAAAAATTTTTGGAAAAAATGCAAAAATAGGAAGCGAAAAATTTTTTCGAAATACAAATTATACTTACAAGCTTAGGACAATAGTACACCATATCATGTGTACGAATGTGACCTGCAAGTTGCATATCAGGAAACTGCTGCATAAAATCCCGAACGCGTTACGAAAACGTGGCCTCGTACGTGTTAAATACAAGGATAAGCCGTTGCTAATTAGTCCAAAAACAGCTATCTAATAATAAATTTAGTGTAAAAGTAGCACTGGTCGATTTTATTGCTCATGAATGCAACAAGTTATTTGGAAATAAGTGTTAGTAGAATTTTAATCTCATAAGTAGATTTTCATCAGTACGTTTCTAAGGAAAGATTTCCAACTAAACAGTACTATGAACATTTGTTGAAAATATTTATAATCTTTATATTGCCTGATTAGAAAAAGGACCTATGCCTTCTTCATCCTAAGTTCTTATGTGCCTGTCATCTTATACCTATTTTAGCCATATTTGTCATTTATTTGATGAAGTACTAACCACGACGATACAAGCCATTGCAATGCTGTCTTCAAAATCGTTGTTTTTAGGCATTATGAAGAAATCTGTCAAAAATACAATTTGTTTTGGATGAAGCATGATTCGATAAACATTGAAACCCTTTCCTCTACCTCATTTGTTTGGCAAATGTTATTGAAGAGGAATTAAACTGAAGAGTAATCTGTTGTACAACAAAAAAGATGATGGTAAAGATAGTTTTAAAAACAAAACAGTAAGTACGAAAATTATGAGCAACTAAAATAAATGGATTTGTTCATAACTCAGAATAGTTGCATATTGCATAGAAAGTCTAGTATGGTTTAAGTTACGTATCACTTAATTGCACAGAATACCAAATACGCTGCAGAAGAGTGATCTCGTACTCATATGTTTTATTTAGAGCGAGAAATGTTGCTGATGAACAAAACCTGCAGTTCAGTTCATCTTGGATAAATGTGAGAATTATTGTGATAAACAGCATATTTAAAACTGTGAATTTTGGCTTATTACTTCTGCAGCTCGGCGTAATTTTGCTAATTATAATTACGATTCCAATATTTTTAGAAAAAAATAAGATTTATCACATCATTACCACGTCATTGCTGTAATCGTCATGTTTAAATGATAAGAAAATCATTTAATTAGAAAGGTTTACCGTTATAATATCAGAAGTGCAATTTTATCTTTTCAAAAACAGCGCCGTCAGTTATTTCTCAGAAACTGAAAAGGATCTGAAATGTTCAGCAAAATCTTTTAATACGATAATATACAATGATATTATTGAATTACATTTCCGTAGCAACCTCTCGATTTCGTCGAAAACTTTGTTTTTACTTTAATATATGCCTCAAAGCCATCAATTTACTCTCAACAAGGGATATGTTTTTATGTTTTCAGATAAAGGAAGTGCTTCATTATAAACTGAGAAATATATTATTACTGCAGAAGAAAAAACAGAAAAACAAAATTAATGGTTTATAGGATTATTCGACATGCTCAATTTTGAAAGTAATTTATGATTTGAAATTCGATATTTTTTCAACAGAAATATTATCGAAATATAAAAAAAATCATTCTCCATGGATACATGCAACAAAAAAATTTATTCAGGTTATCACATACTCTTATGCTGCAACTTAAAAATGATAACAATTATATACAGTTTTGATTGCTTGCTGCAATATAATGGTTTTAATAAATTCGAAATCCTCTAATAAGCTTTGTCATGTTGGAATTTTTGTAATTAACATTTATAAATTTATCTCGCGATAAACCATTCCTGAATATTTTCTGAGATATTAGTGTAGTCATGCTTGATTTCAGTGAACATGATATAATTTTTTTAAATTTCTTTACGTTGCATTTTTATGACGATCATTCCGTAATTGATTCGCACCACATTAATTTTTTACGAATTTTTTATGTTTCTCGCATAAGCGTAACTGTCAAGCAAATGGTCATTCCAGATGTGCGTGAATTGTTGTTTCTGCGAGATATTTCCAATGTTAATTGAGGATTTTTGAAGAAGGAGTTATTGAATATTTAAGCAAGGTTAGTTATAACATGAAAATCAATTTTAAGAAATCCAGTTATTTTGCAGTAACATCAATAAAATGTTGTCGTTGCATCAAAGAGTGACTTGAATTATTTTTAGAGAGAAAATCAGCAAATTAATTCTTGCAATAATTAACGTCTGTGAATAAATTATTTATTTTGAATTGAGGTTCTCAAAGCGACAGTGAATGTGTAATGAAAAATCCAATTGTTAAATATGTCTATGAACGATGCGAAAAAAGTTATTGGTGATGATGATGTTGGAAATTTACTGAAATTAAATTTTTGAAATAAGGAATGAAAAAAAATTTTGCATCAGAGATTCGAGCAGGTTTATGATAATTAGAAGTACATGTGTGTAGAAGAAATATAGTTTCAAGTTCCAGACCTAAGCATTACGGGAAGATGACCCTCTGACATATCATCTTCACAATTTTGAAACAGTTTATTACCCTTTACTTTTACATATATTTTACAACATAATATCAGGCCGCATCGAGATAATTTTAATCAGTAAAAGATTTGATATCTATGGATTCGCTAAAATCTTGCAGCATGTGTGAAATTTTTAACAATGCAGGTGTTGAGTTCCAACTTCAGATTCGAAAGCTTTCTTGCTTATATAAAAAGCCTTACATTTTTCCTCTTAATGTCTCATGTCAGAAAATGCAATGCACTTTGAAAATGCTCAGGCACTGAAGCAGGCCAATAAATGTCAAATGTAGAAAGATATTAATTCCGATATTGATATTTTGAGAGAAAGAGGGAGAGCGATGAGGATAGGAAGTGATCAATTTCTAGCGGCTTTTTGTAACGATTAATATGAAGTTTGGTATAAGGCTATGCTTCAGTTTGCAATAATTTGATCCTCTAATACAGGCATATATTGAATAAAAAATTTAGGCTTTATCTTAATGCAGGTATACACTGAAAAATTAGACTTAAGAAGATATTATTATAAAGGTTTAGTTTAGAGCTTAGTCCAAGGCAAAGTTACTACTATGTTTGCAGCGTTATGCGACTTAAAAAGAATGCCATTATTTCTTTTTAATAATTAATGCTGGATCTTACTTTGCATAGGTGCAATCACATACGAAGAATACAGCAATAGCTTTTGATCGTATACGATCTTACTATTAAACTAGCAGTTATAATATAGTTTTAGCTATATCTCTTAATGCGTCCATCAGATCGTATTTCATTAGCATTGGCTAATGAAATAAAAAAGTTATTGCAAGATAAAATATGACTTATACAGCAACGTTACCACTTGCAACCAAGTTTCTTTGAGAACATTGGTGTCCAAGATGCCATCTCATTGAGGTGATTGAACAAGTAATAGTTTTCTTGATGCTAAGCCCGAAAAAGGTACATTACGTTGCATACGTGCAATAGCTTTGCAAAAGACAAAGCTCTAGCGAAAAGATAATCTTTTGTCAATAAAACAATAAAAATGGTAAATGGTGTGAAGCCTTACTATGAAGAGTACTAAGAAGTATACTACTCAGAAAGCGCCATTAGGGCTATGGTTATAATTCTACGTGAGTGTATTCCAACTTTCTGGTCAATATAATACCTCTTCTTGAAGCCTGATCTTATCAATTAAATATCGAAGCAGAAATGACAAATTCTGCACCATATCTCTTGTTTCATCTGGAACAAAGTTTAAATTCTAACTTTTTCGTACTGAGTAAAATCTCTGACTGCCTGCTTTATTTTGCGCTTATGCTCATTCCCAAAGATTTGTGTCTTGGAAAAGCAATGTAATTCCAGCACGTGACGCTAGAATCGAATAGGTATGATGTTATTTCAGTATGTAAAACTGGTTGGATATCAATGTCCGTTGCTTGGATGACAAAGAGACGTTCAATATGCTCTTTATTAAACAAAATCCCAAGCTTATACAATGAACTAACGTCTTTAATTCCTTTTCTTGAGAAAGTTAAAATAAATCTAGTTTCTCAATTAATTGTCCCGCAAAAAATTAATTATGTCATAGGTTCATTTCTTCTTAAAATTTAATTGTTATTTTCAAATCTCCCCGAAATGAAATTGGTAGTGTTAAAAAGTACTGCTACGATAGAAATCAATAAATTGATTCATGTGAAAATTGGAAGGGAAAGGAAAGGCTAAGGTTTCACTACTGGAGCTCGTGTCATAGGTGATTAATAATTTTTTAACCTTCAAATACTAAAAGCAAAAGAACTAATTAATTTTTAAAGCAAATTCGTTTGAATGCAAATATAATCGCCAAAATATTTAGTTATATTGACATAATTAATTGATTACAAAAAAATTTTCGATTTTAGATATGAATAATCGACACAATATACAAATCTATCAAATAACTGACTTCAGGTTTTGCAGTAGTATCAATTCAAATTTGCTGCTGCTGTTATTGCTGTAGCGGAATTTATTTCGCAAATAACTTTACAATTGAATATCAGAAAAGTCAATCTAGAAAACAGATAACATCTTTTCTGCAATCAATGAAATTAAATTTAAAAAAAAAAAAAAGAAAAACAAATGCCAGATTTCCCTGAAAAAAATATTGATATAGGCGCGACAAGGACGAATTTGTAAAATGCGCAATGCGTAACCTATTTGCTAATATATCTATGTAGATTTCGATTCTATAGCGTCGAACAGCATCCCAAAATTTCACCAAACGTCACTAATGACACATGATTTTGATAATAAAGCAATAAAGAAAAACCGCTTACCCGTCCAAAGATCCTATCAATATCCATGATAACGTGCTCGTTGCAAATAGCAACCATTTATCAATAAACACAAATGGATTGATAATCATTGTGAAAATGTAACATAAGTAAATTAAGCTAATTACACATGTCTGGAAAAGGGTAATTTAAATATACTGCATGACATTGGCATGCACTCGTTCTATTGGTAGTAGCTAGAACAGTTCAGGTGACAATGATTCGTTCTGTCATTTTTTTAGCAGGTCATCCTTCTAAGGGCGTATCTCTTCAACAGTTATCTCTCGCAAGTTCCAAAGAACATGCATAAAAGAACGGATCTTTCGATCGATTTCATAAGTTTTTAATTATTCAATCTTTTATCTAGCCTTTCATGCAGTTCTAATAATTATTTCAATTTCTATTAATTACCTGTTTAAAGAACAAGTAACTTCGCGATATGATGGGTTCACCAGCCGAACTAACGGAATTGTTGCGCATTTTCTGAAATCCAGTAAGGAATAATTTGAATGGGAAGGTTAACACCAACATCACTGTAATTCATTATCTCTGAAAGCCTGCCTTTTCGAGAAATGACAGAAATAGCACAATTATTATTGGATCGACATTCAATGATCATAAATTTGCTAGAAGAAAACTTACTTTTTGATGTATAAGTACTTTGGACAATGTAATGAAATCGATACATGCTGTTAACAGTACTGTTATCACTGATAATGACACATCAGTGCTGGAACATATCATGCCAACGGTAGAACGCGAATAAAAAAATCGATAATTTCGATTTTTATTAAATACAAGTGAACAATCGCCTGCAAAAAATTTTATAATTCAAATAAATTTTTAGTATAGAATTTAATATTTAGAAGTGCTAGAAAAAAATTCATCAGCTTAATGTATGAAATGAGCTCTGAAACGAAATTTGAAACGGAATTATGAAACGAAATTCCGGAAAATAATGTTTATTTTAAATCAGTGTAAGAAAAATGTTACTTTTGGAAAGGATCTAGTAGTAGCCTTTCTTAACTGTTTTTTTTTCTAAGCTTATTTTTCTAAGAACAAAATTTGGACAAACTTCCTTTAATTAGTTTCATCATTTCTTGATTCTATAGAGCTTATACAAATAATCCTACACATTCGCAACAGGTTATGTTCAGATCATAGCTGTATAATGTCACCAAGCCATTTACTAATGATGAGAACCTTCTATTACTATAATTTAAAAAATCTACCGTATAAATGTGCCAAGCTTATAATTGTTCCAACGGCCCATGATATGATTCCGATGATTAAAGCCTTGTTTTCCGACCATAGCTGATTATATCTTGTCGCATAGACGAAAGCACAATATCGATTAACGGCAATGAAAAAGTGAACAAAAAGTGATCCGAAATATCCTCCGTTAACGAAAATGCCTATCGGCCGTATGAAGAAAAATTCCGACGATGATAGCTTTGGAGATTTTCTAAAAAGTGACTTTTTTTCCCGAAAAAATATGATAGAACATAGAACCTTAGGATTTAACAAGAAAGCGTAACTTACACGCCTAGGACAATGAGACACCAGGTGGAAAGTGAGAATAGGGCTTGCAAGTTGCATATCAGGAAGCTGCTACATAAAATTCCAAATGCGTTACGGAAACGTGACCTTGTACGTGTCAAGTACAAGGACAAACCATTGCTGATTAGTCCAACGATTGCTATCTGAGATGCATTCGATACAAAATTTATTGTTCATGAAAGTTTATAAAATCATATATTAGCAAGACTGTAATCCATAGGTTTTAAATTTCACATTCACATTCTATGAAATGTTTTTATGCAAATAATTATTATACTTTCAATATTTGTAAACAATATTTCCATTGGCTTAACGAAATCAAATTCGCTTTGCATCATATAAGGTTTTGTCTTTTTATTATTTGAATAAAAATTACTGATTCAATCAATTAACTTCATGAAATACTAACCACGGCAATGCAAGTCATTGCAATAGCGTCTTCAAACTCGCTATTTCCAGCCATTATGATGTACTTGAAAAAACTGTCAAAAATACAATTTTAAGAATTAAAGCAAATTGTAATATAAAATACGATTATTTGTAGGAATTAAAGCAAATTCTAATATCATTTAGCATTTCCTACGAGCATAATGATCCGACGACTGTTACTGAACATGGTACAAATAAGGAAATAAAGCTAGAGGATAGCTGAAAATGAGTAAGTGCAACGATATTTTATTACCACCTACTTTCATTAGTGCGACATTATTTTCAAATACTGAATTTAAAATTGAATTTATGGAAATTCCAGAAATTTTCTCTATTATATATGGAAATACGATGTTGTAAATAAGAAATATTCTTATGGACAGATGTTTATGATTCTGTCAAGGCAAAATGAATTATTAATGCAAAAATTTTTCAAAAAATCAAATAATGCTAGTGTCGGTCATTGAAAAAACCAAAAAACGACGAATTAAATATTGGATGTACTTTGAAGCAGATGAATTTGCGTTATTATGTAGTATAAATTAATTCCTGGAAAATTTCAACCAAAAAAAATGTCTCTTCGTTCAACAGGGAATAACCCATTCAACGTGAAAAAGTAAAATTCATCTTAATGTGTCTTCTGAAACAGATCTTGCAAGATAAACTTCCGATTAATCTTTAATCTAGAAAGATTAATCTGAAAATAAAACAATATTTTCCGAATAAAACAACATTGAAGACAACAACATTGAAGCTGATCTTTACATGATCATATATCTTCTGATGTGTTGTCGAACATCAGTTGGTTGTAATTACGAGGTCTGTGACTGTATGATCTAACGGAAAGAATCTTAGTAAATCCAGTGAATGCATCAGAATCCATGTCATCATACTGCTAATGAAAGTCATCAGTTTATCGGTGAAAAAAGTCTTATTTAATTTAAGGCAAAAAAACTTATGATTCCTATCTAACCACATATCATATTACATGAACATTTATTTAAAATATTTATTTTTTTACATTACCTTCTGAAACAAGGACTTATGCCAATTGCTTCAACCATCCTTTGTCATCTGTGATCTTATCATTCTAGCAGAATTTGCTATTCATTCGATGATATATTATCATGATAGAGGCTATTGCAATGTGGTCTTCAAATTCCTTTCTGAAAAAATTTGCCAAAAGCATTATCTCGTTTTTGAAATAAAGTATGATTCGATTAAAGACGATTTAATCTTTTCCTCTTCACGCAATCATCTGATTCCCGTCATTAAATTAAACTGAAGACTAGATGAAATAGGGCAAGTGCAGCTAGGGAAACTGAGAAATTTTCACGCTTCCTAAGAAACATGTCGAGCATTGTGCAGAAGAAGTGTTTTCATGAATGGCATGTTTGCAATGCTGTAAAGCAGTTAATTTGATAATATCGCTTTAATAATTGGAGTATTTGTGGCAATTATGGCTTGAGATGAAGGAAAATGTTGATCTTGTTTCTCTTAGTTCTATCCATTATTAAATGATGGTGTAAAACCGAAGCTTACTTTCAATAGTAATTTTGCTTATGCAAAATTAAAATTTTCGTCATTTCAATACTTTAGTATGCCTTTTTACTAAAGTAAAATAAGGTATAATTATGTTTTGAATGAGTCAATAACAAATTTCTCTAATTATTTAGCAAAGTTGTAAACTGCTGCAATTCTCGAGGGAAGCAATAACAGGATACAATCATGTTACATTTCTTGAGAAAGGATAAAGATAGCATAATCCATGACAATATCCTGATAGCGTCCACTTTTCATATTTAACAAGATGAAGGCGCAAATAGAAGAGACAGTATCCGCTCAATGATAACTTTTAAATGCTGCTTGAATTTGAAGTATTGGATGTACGGGAATAATCGATGCATCCGATTCTCTTCTTTTTGTATCTTCTTCGTTACTTATTTTGACGAAATTTGCCTAATGGTATTTCTGATTCACCGTTGGTGCATCTGTAAGAAATGAAATTACAGATGAACCTATAGAAATAGCCTTAAAAAGTTCAATGAAAAATAAATCAGATTGATCCAGCACGTCTCTCATTCTGAATAGTTGAGTTTCGAAATCATTGGAAAGAAGGAGAAAAAAAAGATAGAAAATAGGAGACAGAAAGAAGTTTAGAAAACCTTTCCTTCGCAGCCAACGAATATTTGTACCCAAGATTAACGACATCTTTAATCTGCTGTTTATGCAGTACCGTCTTGTCAACATCCTCTCTCGGTCAACAGTCTGTCAACTGACTGTTGTAACTCTCCGTCCCATTTCCTCTTCCCTTGTTTCATCTATTTTTAGTAATATTGTATAAGCTAACTGTCATTTCTTCTATTGCAACCTGTTTCTTAGCTGCTTTTCTTGTACCACCGTACCGTACCTCCTCTCACTTTGATGTTCATCATCTGTATTTTTCTTTTTTTGCTACTTCTATTGCTCATGCTAATCATGTGAGTTTTATAAATAAAAGAAACCAGAGTTTACCCATTTAGTTGTCTGAACGCTACCTGATTATGCTTGAAATTATTTTGCATTATTCTGTCAAATTTTATGTACGAAAAGTTTCTTATTTTATTGACGAGTCATGTGAATTTTTAACTTTCACAAGGAATATATCAGTTGGCGACATAATTTTCATGACCTATTGATTCGACCAGCAAAATTTTGGTATGAAGATGTGATCAGCAAAATTATGATATGAAGATGTTGCTAGCAGAATTCATTATTCAGTGAATGGGAATCAAGTTTAGGAAATGAAGAAGTAACTCAATGAAATGACTGAGACTCAGTGAAGTAATTGGTATGATTCCATCGAATGATTGGTATGATGTGATCAGTAAAATAATTGACATGATTCTATGAAATGATATTCCTGCATGAGTGTCCGTTATCGTGGAAAAAAGCTTGCGTGCCTTTATATTTCCCGAGTTATGCTAGTGCTGGTGACATATGCGTCACGTAGGATTTGCTTACTAGACTTTGAAGAACCATCTTAGGAGAAGGAGAGCTCTAACTAAAAGTTCGGAGTTCGTTTAGTTCGTCTAAGCAAATTAAAAATCCAGGAGATATAAAAATCTAAAGGAGACTATGATCTAAGGACACCGATATGACCACTCAAGCTTGTAAGGCTCTGCAAATAGTTTTAGTAATAAAGGGTATTTCGCGCATGCTATGACTCACCTAAAAAGCCACTGATTTTGAAACGATGCACTCACATTTGTGAAGTTCTGTGACAATGGGCGAGGAACAAAACAACGCGTGGAAAGATGCACTGAAAGCTGCAAAATCAATATCATATGCAGACGATTCAAGACATTGGTCACTCGAAATAACTGTTTTGGTCAGAAAACATTCTAAAAACATTATTTTTTAGACAAAAGGCTTGTTCAACACGAGAGGCTTAAAAAAAGAGTCAAAGCTCATCCCATTTTTTTTCCTCTATAAAGCCGTGGTAAGCGAGCATCTTTATAGATCATATGACGACAAAGGAACAAAAGCATTTATCTGCTGCTAAAAGCATATTTAGATGACACTGAAATGCTGGATCATCATAATCACATTTGATACAGCGGACGGTGGGCATCCTAAAAGTGTTCTGCTTCAGTCGCTGATTGATTTCCACGATATATTATCGACTAGGCTGTTGTTAGTGAAGCCTGAATAGGTAAGAATTCGGAGGCCTGGAAAAGAATACTAGGCAAGCATGATGTTGGATATTGAAAACAGGCGCCTCCTGCCAGAGTTTAGTGCAGAGTAGCAGTTCGTCCTATCGCAAAAAAAAACAAAGAAAGCCTGAATGCACTCTCGATCCAAGCACCTTCACCTCACTGAATACGCCTAGAGGAAACAAGAGAAACATGCTCGTCGTATCTGATGATGCCGGGTGCAGAACTCCATGTTAAGCTTTAAAAAATGCGAGATTCTAAGGGTCAAAGTTAACAGATAGCTGCATTGCGAGACAGTTTCCAAATAAACTTTCACATTGGACCTAAGAACATATCATAGATTCCTAACCAAACGCATTTTGATGCTTTGAAGAATCTCTAGGACTGTCCTCCAGAAAAAACAAAGATTGGTTTGATGAAAACAATCAATGATTTATATGTTCCCTTTGAGTTCTTTCCGCGAGGCTTGTTAAGTACTCCCGTTTCCACGTTTCCCAAAATATATCAAATACTTTGAGTGTTCTCAACAAGTACTTGATTATCCTTTCCTTCATTTCAAGTCTCCTGATTTGAATTCCTCCTGATTGTCATTAGCTTTTGAGATAATTAAGGAAGCTACGATTTATAAAATCGATCGGACCTATTACTTTAGCGTAAATCAGTGAGTGATCGGGCGTTCAATATATTCTCGATGTCTACGACCAATTTATGAGTTCCCTTCCCCATAACAATTTCTTCCAGTAGCTCTTTTCCTTCTCTTTCTTAGTCCTATCAATCGCTCATGGATTCCATCACTTTAAGGAGACTCAGTGCTATATTTTTTTTTTAATGTCGACTGAGTTAGTTTAGTATATATCGTTATTTTAGTATACTTTATTTTAGTATACTTAGTATATACTTTGTTATTTTAGTATACTTAGTATATATCGAAAGGAGAAATTTACTTTTCGTATTTCTTCTACCCGGTTTTGTGCGAATTTAGATAGTAATTTTGATCATTTTTGTATCTAATGTAATGCGTATTCCCGAATCCGACCATATCACTTGGATTTTTTTCAAATCCAATTGTTTTATAACAAATTTGGCAGCTCGAACCACAGTAAATATTGTTAGCAAATCCAATATGGTATACTCATCCCTTTCATTGGAGCGGGTCTTGATTTGGCGAAGAGTATTGCATATTTCTTTGGTCGATATGTATGTTTGTGGCCCTTCTGTAGCCCTTCGTAAGCAGTTCAGGCACGCATTGACTGTTTTCAAAAGCTCGATCCGTTGTTTTACCATATGGTAGACTTGACATTCGTTATCCTAATGATCCTCGTTGCGAAATGAAAAGTCTTTGTATTTTGTAACTTTCAGGATATTTTCTTAAAATTGTGGTCATTTTATTATCGCTTGACTCGAGCTGCTTGGTTATGGCTAAAGCAGACGTCTCTCTTCGAGTACTGCTTTGGTTTAACTTGGCTTCGACTCGGTTGATTTTCGTTGATATCCACTATTGGATGTTTAGCTTCTCTATTTCTTCATTTCTTTGGACCATTTTTCAAGAAATCTTCGAAATCTAGTAACTGACCATAATCCTTACTCGCTTTTTTGTTGGTAAAGTTTGGCCAAGATCCAAGCTGGCAATTTATTTTCAATAATACTCTCAATGCTAGAATGTTTCGAGCAGCTTCGAGTTGCCAAAGTATCCTTTCCATAGTTTAGACAGTTGTTTTCTACTCTCGATCATGTCCTGTGATGCAGTATAATTGTAGAGCGAATTCTTTATGGTAAGCAAATTTCCAAATTTTTCTACCAAAACTCCTTTTATTACGTCGCAGTTTTCTGGAGCAATATCATAGCCTCTGACAGCTTGTAGAATGTTTTTTTTGAGCAAAGATTAGGTAATTCAGTTTTTGAGTATTGGATATTCTTTGAAGATGCACTGCATCAAAACTGCTTCAGAATTCTCTCCCTAATTTCTGGTCACCAATGAATGTTGATAGAGTAGGTACCTTATCTTTCTTCTGGAATTCTCCTCTTGATTTCGATTGCTGCTGTTTTTTCTCCACATCGGCAAATCTGGCTTGGGAGGCATTAACCCATTATCTTAGCTTCATTGAAAAAATCTTCAAAATTTTGCTTTGATGTGTACTTTTGAGTATAATGACGGACATCCCGGCTCGTGGCACTAAAAAAATTTTTGTGAAATACCTTTTGCGGACGAAGTCTTGTAATTGAACTGTATGTGAGGGCGCGAACCTTTTGCAGCTAAATCACTTTCGATGGGAGGACTTTGTGCTGGTGCTAGTCTGAGCCTTAACTCGCACTTGGATTGATAGATTTTATTGTACAACTACTAGTATAATGGTACAATTTAATAACTATAACGATAACCAAAATTGAGCGGAACGTGAGGACAATTAATCAAGCGCATTGTAACCAATGATGATGAAAAAAGGACAAAAAGCAGAACAAAAAGGCACCTGTCGAAGGATGATGCCAAAAAGGATCGATGACCAAGAATCTCGCTTTTGGGTAGATCCTATCCTTTAATAGCGGAGATAAGTTGATTTGGCTTCTAGCATTTCAACCCTTTGGGTAATGGCAGAATATGACTGTTTTAACTTTTCTTGACAATCGCATATAGAGCGTCAATTACCAGAGGTTACGATATTCTGACATAAATTGGCTTCGTTATTAGCGAGAGGTTTCTTACAATGTGCCAGCGGTGTATAATTTTGAACAAATGATTTTATAAATCATAAGCATTTTAATTTGAAGCAGTTGTTACTAGAAAATTGCATTGTGACTAAGAAATTTTCTGACAGAATAGGGCAGGCGCAAATTTCATTCTTATTATTTTACCAGTGGAAATAAGTTAGGTAAGAGAGAAAAGGCTTGAGATGAAGGGAAATGTTAATCTTATTTCTGGAGGTTGAGAGCTTTTAGCTCTATTTCATTTTTAACTAAAGATGTCAAAATCAAATACAGTTTCCTGAAACCTTGGCATTTATTTACATAAATTTTGCAATGAATTTATTATACAAACATAATAATACATTTACAGTGACAAAAAAACAGAAATTTTGGAAGGTTTTCATTAAAGAAATCTTAATTTTGAACAAAACATCAATTATAAGAGGAGCATTTAAATATAAATTCATATCCTTCACTAGTCCTTCTAGAAGTCTTCCTGTAATCATTCTATCACCAATTAACTTTTCTCAGCGAACTGATAACAACTTATGAGCTCAGAGCTTTTCAAAATTTGCGTCGATGTCTTTGATTGCTTTGTACTTTCTCAAGTTTAAGTCCTCTCCTCTACTTCAATTATTTCCACTTGTGATATCCTTTCTGTTAACTGGCCAGAACGGCCAGAGATACTTTTAACAATTACAGGTGTCATACTGTGTACAGTAACGTGTAACTGAGGATCGATGTATAAACTGGTTGCAAGTTTCACGCTGTTGCAGTTACTAGACCAAATGGATAGCAATTGTTTAGAAGCAAACATGAAATGACCCTTCTCACATGGCGTATGCGTACGTATAATTAATTGCATTTGCAGTCGTGCTATAAATTCCTTGATTGCTTCCGCACCAAAAAAATGACCTCGACCACCTATTTTAAAAAATCAAGGAATTATAATACAAAATAAATTTTGGAATCTCATCTAAAACTTCACCAATTGACTTTCAGATCGATAAATTCTATCAATATCTTGAAGCCATAACTGTTCATTTTGTGTTTTAGTGCAGAATGAAATTTACAGAATTTCAAAGTACTGTTGTTAGAACTGACGCTAACTTTGGTCTCTTTATCATCTATTTTGACAGTCTCATTAATCTTCTTTTGATTCTCTATCCTTTATTAAAAAATATCAAATGGCGCTAAGTTCTTTTTATCAAATTGTACAATTGAATCAGTTTACTCTTACCAAGCATGAAGAGTCATATTTTAGTACTGTAGGAAATTATCAGTTTATTTTCTTGTCAACATCATTTGGAGAATTTGTGAAAGAAGATAAAAATTTCATTAACTTGTATGATCATTAGTCACAATTTAATTTCATTTCATGTCTGCTAACCTTTGATTTTTTGAAAGGTTTCAACATCAGTGCTGGGTATTCCCAATATTAAATCATTTAAAATTCTACGGTCCGATTTCAACGGTGGCTTTTCAATTTTCTTTATTACCTCAAGATTTTCTAACTGAAAAATTGATTTGTTGAGCTTGTCAATCAACACTTCAATCGATTGATGAATACCTCAATCCGTGTTTTAATAATGCTGTCTGTTTTAAAAATGCTCATCATTTTTGAAAGTTCATTGAAAGTCATAAAAATGCTCATAAAAATTCAGGCACTAACTTTTGAACTGATACCGGAATGTACGGCGAAAATTGCATTGCTAATCGTTGCAGCGATAGACATTTCAGAACAAATTCTTGTAATAAAAGCAGATAACACTATGCTTAGCGTCATTGGAAAACGTTTTCGGATTTGAAAAGGAAAAAATTCTGTCGCTCCACGTATTATATAAATATGATTTGGTGTTGTTATCTATTAATTTTAAAATCGACAAAAGTAACATGTTCGCAAGTTAACACAAGATTGCCTTTAAGTTAGTCAGTAATAATATTTTATGTATTCCTCTTTTATGAGCAAGCGATTTTATTACTTTCCTTTGTGGATAGTGAGATAATTTAGCACATTTCTCAAATAAGAAAAATTTCAAGTTCTTGTAAATTAAGGGTTTGATTTGAAATTCGCTAGAGATAAAAGATAAAATGCTAGAGATTAAATAAAAAAATAAAAGCATATTTTCCTCAAAAATTTATAACGATACTTTATATGCTGCCAAGAAAGCAAGTGTTTCAACAGATTCAGCACATTCCTGATCAATAATGCCACCAAGAAAAAGATAACGACGTTTTGGTGGATAACCATATAATTGGAACCATCGTAAAAGATCAGAATATCTAATTAGAAAAAGCTCCTTATTTGAATTGCATGATTATTTTGAACTACACCTTGGAATACAACGCAAGACTGATCATTTTAAGGTTAATTACTTATTTATTGCTGCCAATACCATTAAATTTTACAAAAATGAATTAAAAGAAACTGACCGTCCGCGTAGTTCACCAATCACGACAACATCGGCTGATATTTCTAGAAGTGCACCTTCCGTACGTAAGATTTCACTTAACTGTGAAAAACATTTTATAACTAATTTCATTCATCTAGAAAGCATTCAAGAAATTTGAAATCAGTTTCACTATTAACAAAGAAATAAAAATTAATTGCAAGCTAAATTTTAGACACATTAATTTTAAGATTCAATTTTTCCCTTGGAAATCTACCACAAGAAATCCAGTAATCAAATTTTTCAGAAAAAATAATTTTACCTCTGACAAGACTTCATAAAATTCAATTCCTTCAATATCAAAAAATCCTGGTCCTTGTTCAATCATACGAATCAGAAGACTTTCAAATTTAGTCGGCTCAATACGTGTAATCTAAATTAACAAAAATTCAATTTGAATTTTCAATATGATATTAAATCATCCACATCCACCGCAGTTAACAGATTTCCTGATAATCGAAGACGAAATCTGGCTAGTAATCCTTTGTACCAGCATAGACCAAATCATACAGCCTCGCTTTTATCATTTTCAGCCGATTCTTTGGCTATTAATTTTTTTTTTTTTTTTTGATTCACATTACAAAAGTTCCAAATATTCTCTTTACATGACGAAATAACAAGTCCATTAAATGATCAATTCAGGAAACAATCCTGAAATCTTTACTCAAAAAGTAATTACCACAGCATAGTCAAAGCCCAATGATTCGTGAATTTCATGGCTCATGTAAGTGATCTTTTCATTTGCTATTTTAATCGATTCTTCCTCTATACCTTCGTATTCTGCCAGTGTTTTCATAACTTCCGCAAATTCTGCAATGTTCAAGCATCCATCGAGAGGTTCACCAGATTTCTGCAAAATTTTCACAACACTTTGAAAAAACAGCAACATCGAAAGCATTGTTTTGTTGTCAACTAAAATTAGAAATCCTTTTTCCTTTGTAAACTGAAAACTATTTTTATTTTCATTGTTATCATGGCAACTAAAGTTTTCCTCATCAAGTGTAACACTGCAACAAAAATTGATATTTCAGATAATTGCATAATGTGTTTTTCTGATCTTTACATGAAAGTTTCAGAAATTTAGAGCAAATGAACAAACAGTACTGTTAATCGATCCTTGAATATTATTTCTTTTTGTGATAATGCAGAATCAAATTTTGGATTATATTCAACTTCTTTATTTTTCATAAATGTCCATTCATGAATCAACGTTGATGCGATAGGATAAATGATGAAAGTTAATAAGATAAATGGTGTTAATAAACGAGCTAAGATTTCCATACCAAGTAAAAATCTAAATTGTTTTTTCTGCAAAAAAAATTGGAAAAATTTTAACAGAAATTTCAATTTATACTTGCAATTTAATATCAGAGCTAAAATATTTGTTCTAAAAACATCAAAATCAATTCACAAACTAACTACAGCTTAACTAGAAAAAGTGACATTTCATATACCTCCAATTCTAGGTCTTTTTACTTGAAATATACGATTAAAGTGATAGGAATAGAAATTAATCAAAAAATAGTAATTATTAAATATTTGACAAAACTATGATTGATTTTATCCATCTGACTGCATTTATTTTGAAGATAAAACTTCGGAATACTTCCTTTCGGAATCAACCAAGCAACAGAAGGGTGTAATGCTTGTCTTATAAAACGAACAAAACAATTTGTGAGTATAAATTGACTTAAATTTATTTATCATTAGCGGGACTAAACTAACAGTGACAGCAAAAAGTGGCATTTCTTCCCAATTACAGCGATCAAGTACACAGCACTTAATATCATGAGTTGAATTGCGCAATAAGCACCATTCTTTTGAAATTAGTTCCGGACAATTTTGTTGACACCAATTTGTCTTGTCACAACGAAAACTGAATCGTACTTTCTGTGGCCCGAAAAAAGGAAATTGCAAAAGGAAAATTTTTTGTTCCTTAACAAAATAAAATTTAAATTTTATTATATTGCAAATTGTTCACTGGAAAAAGAAATTCAAAGAATTGCCGTTTTTTCGGCAAAAAGTTTGGACTTCTGCCATTTTCCTCTTTTTTAATTTTCAAAATCAAAAAAATTACAATCTTTTTATCTAAAATTCGTAAGTTTTTTTTTGGCAAAAAAATTTCGCACAGCAAGACAAATAGGTGACATAGTTAAAATAATGCATTTATTCAAAAAAATTGAAATAAGTTTTCATGTTTCCTAATTTGATTTCAATTATTTTCGATTAATCGATTAGCTAACTCTGTAATTCGTAGTACGACACATGCTGCCTCCTCGTCACACAATAATCCAAAGTGTTCGTTACCGCACTGTTTCAATGAACAAATTATGGGTAAAATAGCGATGCTAGATAGCAGAAAGATGAAACAACCGCTTAGATTCATCTTCCTCGTAATTATTAATGTCAAGCTTTCATTTCTTGTCAACTTTATATAAATTTTTTATTGGCAAATTTTCACTGGAAAATGGAAAAGCGACAAAATTTAATGTCATTTGTTAAAAAGTCGATTGCAAATAAAACTTTTTTCATTTTTACTGAAATGATACATAAATAGATGTTCATAAAATCAATGCAGTATCAGAGGATCCTTGCACTAATTAATTAACAGTCATATGAGCTAATTAAATTTTTTTTTATTTTAATATTACTTACAAATTATAAAAAATTTCGAAACTGTTCTTTATTTATGCATTGTTTTAAATATATAATTTCAGCATGAAAATTATCACAAATGTAATTAATACTAATAATTGCGTGATTTTCTGATTAAGAAAATATTAGCAATAATATGCTAGTAGTTTCGATAAATTTTCTCTTTTGTTAATTAGGAACAATTTCATCAATTTTTTTACAATTTTCTTCTATTTAAATTTCAAATTTACAGATATATTGTTTATGCAACAGAGAATGGAATAATAATGTGTAATGTATCAACGCCATTTAAACATATCAAATTTCATAAACTTTCGCAGTCATGACATCTGCATTAAAATTGAGCAATTTACTGTAGAATTTCTGATCGATCCTGGAATGCTGTTACGAATTAAATTTTACGGTCAGTTCTTTTAATTCAAAGTTATTTTTTAAATAACTTTGATGCAATTATAAGCAGCAATTTTAAGCCTGTGTTTTTTAATTTAACATTTTTTTTTTCAATGGAGTTTTGCTATGTTTTGCTGTTGCAAACGGATGGGGAACAGTGGAAAACAGGAAATTAGAAGATGCATTAATGAAATCCTACAATCGGAAACATCGTCCAGTAAAAAAAGATTCGACAACGATGCAAATTCAAGTTTACCTATTAATTGGTCACATTGAAAAAGTGGTAAAACTATTCACTTTGCTTACTGATTAACCTAGAATTAAATTTTATTCGTTGATTGAGAAATAAAATTAATTATTTTATCACTGCTTCTATAAGTGAAGTTATTGACACCCGCTTTAGTCGATTTGATTTGTTACTTCTTTTTACTTTTACTTTTTTATTTGAAAAAGTTCCTATTATTGATTTCAAAAAATTAAAAAAAGTAACAGGATGAGGCTGAACAAACGATGTTACTTCATGGGTTATTGTGGACATCATGGACCGATGAATACCTGAAATGGAATCCTAGTAAATACAACAATACAAGACGAATTGCAATTGAAAGTTGGAAAATTTGGCAACCTGCTCTCTCACTTTACAACAGGTTTTTAGATTGGTTTCATTTGCCACAAAAAAATATTTCGATTATTTGGATACTAATTAATTAAATGAAATAATTCACGTCATTAATAATATCGTAATCAATCCTAACTTATAATTTCAAAAGATTTGCTGCAATTTCAACTTAATTATGCCTGAACTATTATATGCTGATAAAATCATTTTTTCCTCGTTGTTGTTTTAGCTTGTCATCACAGGGTAATTTGAAAGTTTCGTATAATTTTAATTAATTTCCAGTATTTTGTTATTGCTAGTTGCACAATGCAATGTTAACTTCACTTTTCTGAAAAAGTCTTTCTGAGAAGACTAATAACTCTAGTTTTTCTAGAGTAATTGATTATTTCATTTTTCTAACAAATCCTTGCATCGATTAAATTTTTTCCAAAAATCTGACGTAATTTTAGCTAAAATTCAATCCAGAAAGGTGAAACTTCAATGTCAATTGATGAGAATTGTACGATCTTATTGAATGTGGAATTAAATTTTTGACATTAAATTAAATCTTTTCAATATTAAACTTTCAGTGCACGAGGAAATAGTTGGTATTTGCATATGGGTGGCTTACCGGCAACAGTTAATAGTGATGGTATAGTTTGGGCATCTGGATCGTTCAGTTTTCATGTTACATGCATGTTTGATTTTGCTAACTATCCATATGATGAACAGGTAAATTTACTTCTCTACAAATTTCAGTTGATCAGTCTTTCCTTCTAAAGTATATTTTAGCGTATTTCAATGGCGTTTATTTTTTCGATTATAACTTTTTCATTAAAATTTTTTCTATAATTTCGATTTTCCGAAATTTAAAATAACTTTTGTTCTTGTATATTTCATTTTTTTTTCAGGGATTTCATCAATCTTTCACGTTTGATTGCATATTTCATGTCTTCATACCAATGTTTCATTTGTTTTACTTCGAAAAGAAATGCTTAACAATTTCTTCTCTTTGCTTATTGAATTTCAATCCCCATTGAATATCAATACAGTATCAGCCTGTCTTTTGTCAATCTTTGATTCATTAGTTTTTTGGTTGCAGGAGTGTCCTATTGTGATTGCTGACTGGGTTTATGATCTTTCTAAAGTAAATTTGTCAGATCCATCTGGAAATGTTGATTCGAATAAGCCAGCGATCAAACTTAGTTATGATCCGCTTGATAATACAAATACGAAACGTCATGTAGCAGGTGTACATTTTGCGTATATTAAAAGATAAATAATGCCTATGACTACTTAGAGTTGAAAGTAACTTTATAACTTTATATAGATGTTTTAAAGTCCATCTTCATTTTGCTTCTCCACTTAATTCGTAAAAAAAATTTTCAGCTCGATTTGCAAAATCAGAATTAAAAAACTTGTTTCAAGTTTAATATTCAGGTTGTTGGGAAGTGAAAGATACGTGGCGTCGTCAATGCTACTGGGGGCCAACAGGTTGCAAGGATGAGCCACCTGACAGTCAGGTATGAAACATATCACCGAAACTATTAAGATTTTAATTTTAATCAAAAAAAATGTTTCGTATCATAGTTGCTGAATCGTAAAAAAGAAGAAAATAAGTTCGAGAAGTAATTAAAATTATTCCTAATTAATTGAGGTGTCGACAGGTATATTCGATGCGGCAAGATTTTTTGAATAACCGGATGATTAACCAGGATGCAATAATGAAGTAGAATAAAGTCTATTAGGTTAATGCATTAAGTTTTCATGAAGTTCGAAAACCGGATTTATGTTACAGCCAGAATGGTTTTGGTCGCTGATCGAATTCGGTGTCCGAATTAAACGTAACGTACCATACTTTGGTTTAACAATTATCTTGCCTACTGTAAGTAATAATTTATGTCAGATGTTTATAAATTGTTTAAAAAAATAATTAAGAGGATATGAACGTATGCAAGCAATATGTGTACAATGAGACAGAAATGTTGAAAAATCCATTTAAATGAATTTTGCTTTTAATTTAATTTAATAAAATTTGTTATGAATAAGTTAAAAGTTGAGAAGGTGGCTAATAATTGTTGTAACGAGTTTTTTAATGTTGAAGTAATTAAAAATGATTTGTATTCAAAGGCATTCCCGCCATTTCATCTCATTTTTTTAAAATAATACTTAAAATGAAATAAACTATTATTTCTCCACCTTTGGTCCACTGAATGTCCCATAATATTTATTCAGATGATTAAATTTTCTTATCATAAGTTTTGTAAAGCAATTTCACAAAGATTCTTTTCAGATGATTACTTGTTTTCTGACATTAATGGTTTTTTGGATTGATACAACATCATTGGCTTTAGCTGTAGCAATAATGAGCATACTCTTACAAGGATTGTATAGTTGGGAATTTATTAAAAATTTACCTCCGGGCAGCGGTGGTGTACCTAAAATAGGTACAGTTGATATTTTTATTTCTGTGGTGAAAATTTTTGCACCGGATATTTTTATTCAGTCAATTAATTAAATGTTTAAATTACCAATATTTTAATTGACAAAAGTACTATTTTTAATTATCTCCAATTTTAAACTATTTTGCAGCATTCTTACTAAAATATTTTAGTATCATTTTACGGTATGAACCTATCATTGACAGGAATAGCATTCATTCTACATGTAATTCTTGGTTATTTGGTTTATATCCTACCTGAAAATTTGGAATTGCCGTTTCAGGTTAAATTTCTTCCTATATTTAACTAAAATTTTTGAAGTTTTTCATTGTAAGCAGTCCAAAAATTTTTGAAGTGTTTATTATAAGAATTTAAATTTCGTATACCCTTTGACGCAATAAATTAATTAAAACTTTAAGCTAGTAAAAGTCCATTGCCAAATAGCATGAAAAAATTTAAATTCATCTATTGTAAATTCTTACAGTTAACCGATATAACCGATCGATTGAAGCAGATGAGACCATTTAAAGTTAAAGGATTTTCGTTCGACCCACAAAAATAAGTTTCATTTTTTTTGCGAATGTCTTCTCATATTCAAAATTTCATTTTATTTTTAAGGATTTTCTTAATGTCTGTGTGAAGTTAATAACCGTTATATTATTTAGCTAAAATCGCAGAACATCAATCTGTTTGATTGATTTTACAAAGTATTTTATTGAGATTTTTGAAAATTTTACGAAAGTGATAATAATGATGATAATAGACTTAATCTTCATACAAATTTTGTGATGTAATGTTAGTTGAGAGGCAGCAATTAAGTTTAGTATTAATAAGGTTCATTATAAGATTAATTAAGTCAGTTGAATTATACAACTTTTATTTGCTGACGATTTACTTGATTTGAATTTTTTTTTATCGACAAATTACCTAATTAACTTTATTGATATTATTTGCATGAACAATAATCGAATGAATTAGAAATTGAAATTTGGATGGAAAATTTTTTAATTTAAATATTGCATATTTAAGTACAAAAAAACTTACAAAATGGTTTGTTGACTTTGAAAATGCCCTAAGTATATAATTTGAAATTTAAGCTTTTGACTGGTGGTTATGAAGATAATGAATATAACCAACAAGATCATCAGAAGCAGCAACAGTACGATAACATTTTAGCAATGGATCAAAATCCTACATTTCCCTCTGCTACTACCTCTGCGACAAGCGTAGCAGAATTACAACTCAGTCCAACAGTTCATGCTAGTGAAAATATAGCATTAACTGATAACATCAACTCAACATGTATCATTTCGATTAAACTATTATAAATTGATATGCATGATTAATACGAGGAAGAAATTCGAAATTACTGAAAATATTTTAATTACGGAGGTTATTTTAATTCTTTTAGGTACTTTTGAAATCTTAATTATATCATGCGAAGTCGGAATTATAATATTTATTATTTAGAAAAAAATGAAATAGTTCGAAATAACCACGATAAATCACTTAGATTTAGCAATGAAAATTCTTTTGATAATCAGGGATTTACTTTTTAATTTCAATTCATCACCGCATGGATGTATTGCTGTATTTTAAATGTTTCGCTCAAATTAAATTAATTGGAAGCAAAGTTTCATCTTTTTAAGACGACATCAAAGCGATAAGAAACGATAAGATAGGAAAGAATTTAGCAGCAATTTACTGAACGTTGGAGTAATTCCTAAGTTGCATAGTAATATTTAAATTTGACTTGCAAAACTGTTGCTTTTTTGTTGAAGTGTTTCCTTTTTTTTGGTGTTTTCTTTTTTTTGTCGGAGAAACTGAAGGCTTATTATTGCTGACTGTCTAGGAATAAATCACGCAAGATAATGCTTTTGACAAAGTATTAATTTGAAAAAAATTTGCAAAATTAATTTAGTGTTACAAATGACAAACGTACTAAAGTTAAATAAATCATGAAATATGGGAATTGTTTCATACATTTTATACTACACACGTAACACGTAACCTTAGCAGTTCATGAGTAAAAATTTAGAATTGTTATGCCTGCTGGAGTACAAAAGAGAAAGCATAATTACTTTAGTAAAAAGCAATTTTTAGGTGAGGTCTATTCGCATGTGCGATTGCAGCAAAGTGGAAATGAGATGACAAGCATTGATACAAAATCAACAAAGAATGGCGATACTGTTGAACTTGGCCATGTAGCTCAGCAATTGTATATCATCAGAAGACTGGTATTCTTTATATTCCTAGTCATTTATATCATTTCTATACCAATTTGTTTGTTCTGATTAATTTCCTTCATTTTGTAATGGTTCCCATATTATTGTAGAAATGGTTAACATTAACCATCCACATGATTCGAATTATGATTGAATCAGTCTATTTCGATTAAGTTCAATTCTATTTCAAAATTTTTTCATTCATTTCTATTCAATTTAATCATTTCAACTTATTTCACCTAATCAAATCTATTTCATATTAATTTACTTCAACCTAATATTGTCAATTTATTAATCTTTATGTTACGTTATCTTCAGTTCACTTTAATTATTTTACAATATTTTGATTCAGCAATTATGATTATAATTGAAATATTAACATTTTTGCAAATGTTTTCATTTTTTATCGGTTGCAAATAAAATTTAAATGGCACCATTGCAATTCAAAATAATCCATTCTTTATAACTAAAAAATTCTTACGCTTTTTTCGCAAGCTGAAAAAAGCAGCAATCAGAAACTGATATGAGGATGATGCTAAATATTGTTGTTGTAGCTTTGCGGGATATTTATCAACTTTATAATAACAATTTCGGGAATGGCAGTAGGATTGGATGTGAACTAATTTCGAGGAAACTGAATTCTGAAATATTTTTCACTTAATTGATTACGCTAGGTAAGAAGTCTATAATGAACTTCATGAATTTTAAATTCAACTTGTTTTTTCTTTTTCTTTTTTCTGCTTATTAGTATTTTTGCAAGTGATTAATAAATTATTTTAATAACGATTTACAAAAAAAAAGTACATTTGTATGCCTGGATATGAGTTATTGATTGATTTTACTCGTTTTATCAAATTTAAAAATAATTTGTTATGCGATTATATGTGTAATGTATGGTGTACATTCCAATCAACAACCGAACAATTAATCAATTAATCAATTAATGGTGATGAATTTGACTAATGTATTGGTGCTGAGGATTTTTTGTTTTGAAAAACTGAATATAAAAGAGCAAATATAGATTAAGATACAATTAATAAATAATTTTAAAAAAAATTGAAACAAACTGTATGCACTTTTCAAATATATATCGCAGTACGAACAAATGAGGGTAACACAATTTTGAATTTCCAATTAATGCATAAATTGAAATGGCTTAAGTATTTGTAATTTTGTGAAGTGACTAAAAAAAAAATCACTCAAAGTTCTCATCTCTATTTGTAATCAACTGATCGCTTATAACTGATCAACTGAACAAATCATTTGCAAGTATTCAAATTTTTTTATTTTTTAACATTCTTTTTTTATAATGGCAAATTAAACCGCATTCTAGTTTCAGTAATAATTGTCGTATCAGCTTGAAAAATAACAAATAATCTTTAAAAGTTCCATGCATTTAAGAAATTTGACTACTAATTTTTTTTTGAATACAAAAATTTAAATGCCTATTTTTTTGAACACTAATGAAACAAATTTTTCACTTGCATACCAAATCCAATTAAATTCAATCAGTTGCGCATAATTAATTATAATTAATATGTCATTATCCAATACATAGCATAATCAATATATCATTTGCACATGCATACATTCATGTGTATGATTCAATAATATGAAGATGTGATGGAAAAAATTAATTTTAAACCAACAAAAGTTGCTAACAAAAAGAATTTTCACAAAAATGGAAATGTTGCCGCTATGTTTTTGTACATCAATGAATCATTCACTGAAAAGCATTGATAACATTGAAGCAGAAAAAAATTTTTTTCTAAAAATGAAAATCAAAACAAAAACATTTTTATTTTTACTTTACTTTTTCTTGTTTCTATCCAATGGAAATTTTAAAAAATTTTTTAAATTTTACTGTCATAGGTTTTGGTCCAATTTGAAAGGAAAACCTGACAATCTCATTGTTATTTATTCAATACATAAAAATAAATTTACTGTATATATAAACATATGTAATTTGAACATGTATTTTATTGTTAATACTATGCCATAAAATGCATCAAGCATTCCTTTATCATAAATCATTTGCTTCTATACTTACAGTATAATTTATTTTCCTTTTCAAATATCTCTGAAATATTATTTACATGTAGATTTTCTTAATGTTTTTTATTTTTCATTTAAATTTTTAAAAAGGTAGTTTAGATATGATTCTTTGAAGTACATTCAAGTGTCCCATTAAAAAAGGAGTATTTAAATTCGTGCTATATTTTATAAATTAATGTCATTAAAATTTGTACTTTTTTAAAAGCCTTTTTTAATGTGAATCACAGAATGGAATAGACTCTTGCTTTCGTCGTTATGGGAAAAATATCCTAAAAATGTTTAAAGGAATTTAAAAAATTCATATTTAAAGGAATTTAAAAAATTCATAAATATAAATACTCCAATACATTACTATTAATTTTTGTTATTATTTTGTTATTTTGATTATCCACTTATTATTATTATTATTAATACTATTATTATTATTGTTATTGTTATTACTAAAGTTTCAATCGTTTATATCATCGTATCAATTACTAAAGATTTTTTTTTGCATTTCTGCTCAATTATCCAGGATGTGAAAAGACAGATTACATATGATAAATAAATGATTCAAATGATTCGAATTCCTGATTCGAATTCTCGCAACTGTTTCAGTCAATTGTATTACTGAGCTAATATCACGATAAAATGACTTAAAAGACGGGATCGTTCTGATACAAGAAATTCTCACATTATGGAGTATATTTATTCATAATAAGAGAGTTTGTTAATATCTATCCTAATTATGAAGTAAAAAAAGAACTCGTTAATTTTTGCTTTTAAATTTTAATAACCTTTTTAACGATGCAAGTTTAAAAAAAATTTTCTTTTTTTGCTGAAAATAATAAATATTTAAAATTTGATAATTCTTTTGATGGACAGTGAACAATTACAGAATGTAATATTTTGCTGCTTTGTATTGTGCAATTTTTGCAATTAAAAGAATTCAAATAAATGCAAATTATTTGTTGTTTTGACACTAGAAATGTTTAGAACATAAGAAAATTATCCAAAATGAATAATAACGTTATCGAATGGTCACTTTGAATGAAATATTTGTAAATTTTTCATTTACAGATGACCATAAATTATAATTTGCAATTGTCAAATTCGAAACCGTTGGCGCTTTTTCTTATGTTGTTGCGATGGCGTGGAAGTATTTGGAAACTTGTGTTAATTGAACTTGTCATATTTTTGTTAACCTTTTCATTCATTAATATATTACTTAACCATATCATTCCGGAAAATGCACGAGAGTAAAATTTTATTTCATTTTTCTCTTTTTTCTAATTTTGTTTAAAATAGTAATTTCAAAAATATATAATGTGATGTGGGAAATATTGATTGATTAACTTATTTACATATCGAGATTTGTTTCATTTATTAATTATTGAGAACAAAAAATTCTTTTAAAAAAAATACTGCAGAAAAAATGAGTCATACCTGTGCATTATGTATGATTTTAAATTTTCTCAAATCGATTCTGTCATTTTTTGTTTAGCTATTCATTTCCTATAAGATGAAAATTATAGAATAGCTGCCGAAATAACTGAATGGTTTAAATCACAGGAAACGTTTAAATTGATACCAATCGAATTTATGCTCGGTTTTCTTGTTCAGGCAATCATAACACGATGGCAAAGAATGGTCCATGACATTGGTTTCATTGATAGGTATATGCTTCTTTTCAATTTTTTTCATTCCACAATGAATTTGTGATTTAATTTTGAAATTTCGCTTTCTTATTTACTACTCTATTTCTTCTTTTTTTCTTAGGCTTTCATTGCGTAAAAAATTAATCAATCGAATGAATTAATTTTTCTTCAATTTTGCTAGGCGTTTTTTTATTGCTCATTGTTCAATATTTCTTCAGTTATATGAGTTGATATCAGCAATCAATACTTATAACTGACAATAGGTATATTCATAGCTTCATAGATTGTTTTTGTTAATTACTATTAATCAATATTATTAATTACAGGCAATCACTATTTCTATCGTTTATCATTATTGGAGTAATTTTAGAATACATGTTTATCAGTTTTCTGTTGCAGCTTATCATTGACTGTAGCTAGTTATATTCATGATGATACGAATTACAGTCGTATGATACGTCGTAATATCATACGCTATGTTTGTTTATCTCAAGTGCTTGCATCACGAGATTTCAGCATTGCAGTAAGGAAACGATTTCCCACAATCGAATCGGTTGTTTCGGCTGGTGAGATGAATTAATTCTTAATTTTGCGTCTAAACAAATGGATAGATAAGAAAAAGCTTCTATGAATAAAGAGATTAGCATAGATGCATTTGATCAAAAGTTTCTGTCCCATTTATTAGTCAATTTAATTCATCCATTTCTTCCTAAATTAATTAAACTAATTAAAATAATTGGTCAATTCTCCTTAATTATTGAATAAATGAAGATATATAATAGCTAATTTAATTGAAAGTGGTGTAATTGATAATTGATTAAGATTAATTGATAATTGAATCTAATTGATAACTTATTAAGATCGTTTCGAAAAAATATTTCTATTTTGGTTTTATCGACAGCTTTTCAAGATGATTCATTATTTACAGAGTTTGAAATTTGATAGTTTTATTTTTTGGTTTTATGCTACCACATGAGAAGGAAAAATTCGATCAAATTGATTGTAATTTTGGATCAAAATATTGGTTACCCGTACAATGGGCACTTTCCATTGTTCGTACATCACGTCAAGAACAATTAATTGATTGTGATCTGTACTGTGAACGCATTTGTGAGGTAATTTATTTTACAGTTTTATTACAAAATTTCAAATAATATATATCTTTGACTTGAATTCTATATGAATTAACAAAATTTAATTCAATTTATTTTCAGGAAATTAGGAAATTCCGAAATAATTTAGCTAATTTATGTAAATTTGATTGGGTACCATTGCCATTAGCATATCCTCAATTAGTGTATCTAGCAGTGCATGTACATTTTCTCATAATACTTATTTCAAAGCAAGAAATTATCATTCATCCAATGGTGCACAACCACACGACAAAAATGTCCAGTACTGTAGCAATGGTTAGTAAATGAATTGATTTCATTTTTTGACAAAATTTTGTCTGGAAAATACTGTGATAAGAATTTGATCAAATGGCACGATATCTTCAGTTATATCAAGCTTAACCTTTAACCTACGAAAATCGTTGCAGGTACATCGATGGTTTCCATTAACATCGGCCATACAATTCTTCTTTTACATGGCTTGGACAAAAATTGCAATGGAACTTATCAATCCATTTGGTGAAGATGATGATGATTTTGAAACAAATACACTCATTGATCGAAATTTTAAGGTATATTTTGATCTCTTTAATCTATTTAAATCTAGGAAAATTTGCGTCTCCGAATTAAATACTCTCCCATACTTTATCACAATAATAATACAATCACATCAATCAACACAAAGATATTCATAATTCGATATTACTATTACTTTATAGTGCTGTTTTTGTTTTAGATGATGAAAATGGTTTAAGAAATTACCTGCCTCTCTAGATTTATAATTTCATATGCAAAAGAAGAATTTAATTGAATTACGAATCAAACCATCATTTATCATCATTATCACTATTGTCCTTCCATAAGTGATAATTAAATAAATTTGACAGGTTTCATTTCGATATTTTTTCAATTGCTTTTCCTTCTTTTCAAAAGTTAATAATTTCAGGTGGGGATGAGAATTGTAGATAGCACAAGCGATGATGCATCAATACAGTTGAAGGATTCATTTTGGAATCACAACATTGAACCATTCTATAGCGAACAATCTGTTAAAACCAACAAAAACCAAGACGGTTTAATGGGTTCAGCTATAAGATTTACGTAATGTTAAATATAAACAATTTTCTAAATTTTAAACAATTTGTTTAAAATATCATTCAAAATTGAAATGAACAAGTATTGGAAGGATTCAGCAAATCTATTAATGTTTTTCAATGTATTAAATACAACAAGGCAAAATATATTGCTAAATCTTTTGTGAGTACAAAATGATCCAAATATTAGCGCAATGGATAGATTAATAAACAAATATATGAGAGTTGCAGAATGAAATGTGACTGTTTAGGGAACCCAGTAATATGAAACATATACTGATGATACCATTGAAAAGAGATAGTATAGAAAGTATCAGTGATACCATCTATCCAATGTGTATAATGCAACGATCACAAAGGTAAAGTATGACGGATAAATATAGAAAGTATGTGAGAACTGTTTTCTAATGGTATTTTAAATAAATTAATTAACAGAATGTAATGTTCAATTTTCTTCAAATAACATAAATGCTTACTTAGCGATTTGATTGTTACGAAATATGTCAATAAGGCAAGTAAAATAAGCAAGCGTAATCCGCGTAAGCGTAAGCATACCGGCAGTAATCTATAGTAAGCGTAAAATTCATAAATTTCAAATTTCAAGAGTATGCAATTCCAAATGATTTAACTCATTTAATTTTAGTTAAGTGAAAAAAAAATGAGCCATAGAATTCAAAAGTTCATGTTTAATTTCCTTTTTTTCAGTACTGATGTCAGCAGACGTCTTTCAATGAGTTCTGCAAAAAATATGAGAACCACAGGGTGAGCAGTGCATGTTTTAAATTTTTTTCTTGAAAAATTAGGAAAGTCCATAATTGAAATTAAATTTGACTGAAATTTTCAGTAAATAAATCTAGCGATAGCTGAGCTATAATTGTCTGCAGGTGAAATTTTAAAATTTAACAATTTCATTTTATAGTACTCTCGAAGAACATGCTACACATGATAAAAATGGTTCGTTACATAATGAGCAGTCATGTCACGTGAACCAGGGTTATGTGACAGAAGTGAAAGGTAATTGTAAACAAAATTACATTATAAGTTGTCAATTTTGAAAAAAAGCAAACGGAAGTGAAAGAGAAAAGCAAAAAAACAAAACAATGCCCGCAAGGATAAATTATTATCATTTACTATCATTTTTGTCTGACTAATAACTATCTCCACATTTTGTTGTTATTTTAGAATTGAAGATAAAAAATGCGTCTATAAAGACCCAAAATAATGACCTGATATTTCCGTTGGGTCAAGCAAATGATAGAGCTACTTTTAGTAATAATATGCACTTAGCTTTGGAATATTCAGGTTGTCATTAATTTTTTTTTTAGACACAAGTTCGAGAATCTAAACTCTAAAACAGTTAAAAAGTTCAATTAAAATTGTCAAAGTTTCCTCAACTTATTCTTTTTTTTCGCAGTAACGGATAACCCATCAGAACACGACGAAAATGCCGAAAAATTAAACCTTCCACAAACATTAGAAATTTCATGATGTCGACAAAACGAAAAAAATACATCGAATCGATCAACTGTAACGAAAATAAGGATAATGATAGCCTTAGCAAATTGCGAAAATGTAAAAAATAATGAAGCAATTTTAATGAACAGAAATTTTTAAAGAATACGATTCATAGGAAAATACTTTGAAGCACTGAAAGTTCCAAGAACTATTAAACATTAAAATTCTAAGAACAAAAAGAAGTATTTTTGAGTGAAAGTGCTAATTAAAAATTCCAAGGAGCATTACACAACAATATGTTTAGAAATATTAGGATGATATACATGATTCATGTTGTAGGTTATGTTAAAGATACCAAGAGAAACTGTAATTTGTGTGAATTTCCAATTAGTAAAGAATCTTATTGATAAATAATGTTATCTATAAGATTCAGCCTAACAATTTATTAGAAATTATCATACACAAAGATTATAATAACTTAACCAATGCTTAGTAAAAAGTATGCCGATAATAACATATTTAATAGCCTACTTTTTATGCATTAAATATTCTTCAGCTTTTCGAACCAAATCTTGCATTTCCTTGTATCGTGCCAATGTAGCAGCTTCATTAACCGGTAACCATTTCATGTCTTTATGCTCACTTGATAATTTGATTTCTTTATCATTTTTCACCTTTGCCAGCCAATACTTGACTGTTTTCTAGAAACAAATGCAATAATTACTGTGAATAAATTAAACTTCGAGGAAGTTCTCACCTTTTTGTTAATCTCATTTCCATATCGGTCATTCCTTTTCATTATATAATTCAGGACTTCCACGAAGTCCATATGTACATCCAAATTATCCGCCGTTATTCCAGCTTCTTCATAGGTTTCACGTAATGCTGCCGACCAATCATCTTCACCACGATCAATATGACCTGAAATAGATACAAAAATAAATTTTTTGAATAAAAATTAAGCAAAAATGCCAAGCTCTCAATAAAATTTCATCCAAAATAATATCATCGCAATCAAATCTTGAATCTTCCTAGTTCGCGTTTTTTACCCAGACCTAGTTACTTTATTGATGAGAAATAAAATTTGTAGCCTAAAAAGTTATTACTCAACAATACTCCAAGATTATATTCAGATTAAAATAGCAGCATGCTAAAATAAAGTTCCTAAGCAAAGGTATAACGAGTACGGATGAGCGGCCCACAGGTTGATCTGTACATGCAACTCACCTTATATCGCCATTCACAAATAAAAGGTGAATTCCTTCCTAAGTTGTGTACGGAAGTCCCTAAATTCTACTAGTAGTCTTATATAGCAAATATACAGCAGGCAACATATAATTGGTCTTTTGTCTAGAAATAAAAATATTACTTTAACATATCAGTATCAATAGACTGAAGGTCCATACAAGTTACAGAACAGAACAGTCAAATATAGGTTTTCTTGCTATTATCAGAAATCAAATCGGAAGAATAATGAAGGAACCTTTTATTATTTAAATAAATATTTTAAAATAAACAACAACCTTTCGGTGGAGTCCAATGATATGGAGGATATGATGCTTGCAATAATAAATATTCGATTTGACCAGCTCTATCACGATAGATCAAGATACCTGCTGCATGCACACTATCGACCATCATATGAATACGAGAAAAGTGACGTAGAACGAAAAGTGACGTTTCGACTTGGGATAAGAACGTTATGTGCAGACCTGAAAATAAGCGTCCGTTCATTCGGTCAGCCGCGAAATACAACTTTGAAAATTTAAATATTGAAATAGTTAAAAATTTTTCTGAAAGCTTTTCTTAAATCTGAATGCCCTCCGTGCCCAATTGATCTCCCTTTTCTGTCTCGCGTTTGCATCATTACTCTTCCCCATATTTTGTCTTTTAAATTTTATTTTCTCAACTCCTTCACATAACAGTACAAAGATAATGAAAAAGATGAGACAGTAAGACAGTAAGTGATGCTCCGAAATTACAAAGAAAAAGTTTCAAATATATTAAACAAGAATAAAATTTTTTAAGACTCCATTATCTTTATACTGTTATGTGGAAGTAAAAGTACTTTTTATAATTTAGCCGTTTGTCAGATTTTATATCTCGACTTCTTTAATGAACATTTTATTGTTTCGGAATTCTATCTACTCCAGGGCCACCTGTTTTTCCACTTTTTATTCCTTCTTTAGCTATCCCTGTTTATAGATCCTTTTGTTCTTCATGAAATAAGTTAAGCTGCTCCTTACTGGTATTGATATATCCCGGGATTAGAGCAACCGCATAATCATCAGTGTTCAGCAACACTGATAACATAATATGCAATTTAGTCTTTTAAAGAGGCCAATCCAAAATATTTTGCAGTATTTGCAGAGTGTGACAGCTTTTGAATTCCTCCCAAAACCTTTATTCTTTAATAAATAAAGATGAGAATACGTCCTGAGCAAAAAAATGTTTATGTGAAGATGCGCATGCGAGAAGTTCAAAACATTCCTAGAACAAACGCCAATAAAAAACCACCTGTTCAAGAAAAATTCAAGGAAAGGTTTGTGAAATGGATAAAATTTTACACATGTTTCTTGAAACTAAGCTTAATAAGATCTGAAATCCAAATTAATTTGCGAAAACGCAACTTTCTGCAATATTTTAAAATCCCATTAAATACTACGCTTGTTTTTGCTTCCAAGAAAATGCCAGAGATTTCATAAAATTTACAATCGGCTTTAGATTTGATGAATGAAACTTCAATCACACGCAACTATCATGCAAGGAAGTTCACTGGGAAAAAAAAAACCGTATAAATGCTAATACAAATAAATAACAAATGAATTTTCAAAACTAACTGACGCTGCTATGCAAAAACAATTAAAGGAAAATCAAGTTGCACAAATAAGATATTCAGAAGTGATTTTAAGGCTGAATGACGAATTTGTAAAAAAAATTCTAGAGCAAAAAACTTTCGTATTCAAAACTAAGCATTCATTCATAAGACTAAGGTCCTTGTCTCATTTCCTTTTTTAAAGAAAAGTTAAAAGTCAATTTAAATTAAAAAAATTAATTTCATAACAGACGGTTGCAAAAAAACAAACTGAATGAATGCAGATAAAATGAAAAAAGCGATATCCTGCGTAAATTTCCGAATAATAAAAAAATCAAATAATCAAAATTTCTTATTATTCTCTGATTTCAAAATTAATCAGAGAAAAATAAGCTCATTCAGCTTCATTATTATCTTATATTTCACTTATTAATTCCACAATCCAAATACCATCCGAATTACGTTGCTCCTTGAATACAGCACGCATCAATTGTCCAACACAAGGTATTTCATTCAAATGACATTTAATCGTTTTGAACAGTTTCGCTTCATTCAAAGAAGCCAAAATACATGGTACTGCTAGAGCAGGTTTGTTACGAACATTTGGAGACTGAAATGTTTAATTAATATGTTCCAGAATAGAGGCTTTGAAACCCTACAAAAAATAATAGCAAACAGAAGCATCATTTTAAAACTTGAATAATGTTTTGACATAATAATTTACTATCGATCAAGACTACCAACAGTTTCGAACAATTTTACCAAGTTTTCTATGGACCATAATTCATTTGACCGGATAGTTTCCACATGCCCATCGTCAATATGTCGTACATGCACAGCATTTTCACTGAAATGTTCAATAAGCGCTCTAACTTTTGTTCTTCCAAGAATATTGCATTGTACTACACATAGCGCACCAATTGCCTGCAAATATACAATAACAGCGAAGAAAGATGGATATAAGAAACTATTCAATGTATCTTTCGCAATACTGTTACAACCTAAAGCATTTATACACTAATTTTTGCTGTAACGCAATGAAATTTGATATTAGGAATCTAAAAAAAAAAATAAACATCAATGCCAGTAAAAGTAACAATTTCATCCACATTCAATTTCTGTGTCGGATACAACGAATCAAAACATGTGGCAGACATATCTTGTGATAGCGAAGTCGGGATTACAAAAAATACTGGCCAATCAACATTACTACCAACTCTTCGTACTATTAATTCGCTTCCACTAACGATGTTAACAATCTTATGATATATCTGAAAATCCAGCCCTTTAATGTGTCATAACATAAAACATTGCTGTTAAGGAACATTTTTCATGTTTCCCAAAAAGTTAAAGCAAGATTTTTCAAAAATTAGTGTTTATGACATTTGATTGCTCAGTATTTTGAGAGTGCATATATTGTAGAATATCCGTATTTTTGATAGGAGGAAGTACCACATCTACTTGCACGTGTGCAGAATTATTATACCTGATAAGTCGGGAATGATTGAAATTCATCGTCTTTATGCACAGAGATTTGCGATTCTGGCAATACAAGCTAAAACTGGATCAATGTTTCAATCAAGACTGTACTTTAATAAATCATCATATAAAAAAAATTGCGCTAAATTTCTAACAGAATCATCAGAGCTCTTGATAAAACAGAATACCATTTCTTGCTCTTCATAGCTGCTCGAACTGATTTCTAATTGACTATAATCGGATGACTCATCGGATGTATAAATTGGTTTTTTAATCATACTTGTACATGATGAATCGGATGCCTGTAAATATTACAAGAATTTTTGAGATTGAGTTAGGTTAAAAGCACTTCTCTTATTACAATTTTTTGCCCATCCCAAATATTTTTGATCAATTGTAAATAATGGAAATAAAGAAGCACTGTATTGCTAAAATCCTTCAATGAATATTCCAATTTTGGTTCAGTAATTTGCAGATTTGAAAAGTTCGGCAAATCTTTAGTATATTGTAAAGTTGCACTCAGCGAACGCTTTGGAAAATTATTCTGGACATCTGAAATGAAAATTTTTATTATGCCACTACATTCGATTCATACCAAAACTTTTCAAGAATATGCTATCAAATTAAATTCTTAACATTTACCATGTGATTGTATTTTAGCAATGTTACAATAATTACTGATTGTTCGGTGTGGCGGTTCACCGTAATCAGTTGCTGATAAAGGAATTTTGCAATCTGAAGTGACAAAAATAAACAAAAAAGTCGGAAAGCCACTTCCAGTTTCATTTTCTGATGTCTCTATTTAAACGTGCAAGTTTCGATTTGGATTTGGAAAGAAGTACATTTTATTATTTTATAGTTGATTAATTTTTTTTTTTTTTTTTTTATTAGTTGATATTTTTAAAACAATTATAACGTAGTCAAATGAGAGTAAAAATAAACAAATAACAAAGAAGTAAGTACAACTGTGTGAATCATAGTGGAATAAAGAAGTTATGGATTTTGGATAACCAAAAAAAAAAATTCATAAAACATAGCAACCTCCGTATGAACTCGAAATAATACTTTTGATGTCGGGAATTTTCGATGTCGGAAGGGCAGTCTTTGACTGACGTTTTTTAGTTTTTGAATTAAGATGAAATAGCGCTTGAAGTTTTTTATTATGCGGCAAAGGTTGCCTTATTGAATGCCCATTGGTATTTTCCGAAGAAGTGTCATTGAGTGATAGCGTCCGCTTTTTTTTGGTTGATGTAATTTGCCACTTTGAAGGAGAATAATATTCCCGAGGAGAAGCATGCTATAACGATATGAAAAAATACAGCTCTAGCTCAAGATCTAATTTTTTGAAAATCTCAATGTCAAAGTCTCATGTTTCAAATATTCAAATATATTAAATATAGCAAAATTACGCAAAACGAATGAACAAACTCAATGCGTTAAATGAATACCATGTCGTTCAAAAACTGTATTTCTGAAGCTCAGTAAAGGTCGATGCTACTTCTATTCACATGTAAATGGAATTAAATGAATTAAATCAGAATAAATTATACTAGTGAGCCAAATGAATGAGCACACAAATCATTACTTTGTTTATATTCTGGTCGTATTTCGCAATCCGAAAATTATGATCACCTGCTGCATTTGAAAGTAATACCTGTGCATCTGGTATATAAGGCATTGATAAGCGAGTGCCATTTCTTAAATTAAATATAAAAAAATTATAGCATTTAATTTGAAATATATGAATGCTTAAAAACTTGAAAAATTCTCAAAACCAATTATGAATAAATATTATAGAAATTGATCAAAACTAGCTTAAAATTTGCACACAAAAAATCCTAGTGATTTTTTCCATGCTTTAAAGAAAAAAAGATCGTTGAATTATTCTAACAAGTAGTTCGGCTTATTAAGAACTTCTTTTCAGTTATGTGACTGTCAAGAATGATAAAAAATGTGAGATATATTCCTACAGACTAAGGAATCACAGGAGACACTATCGTCTGACTCATTGGTTGAAACTACTTAATCTCTAACGATCTCGTAAATAAACTGGAACACTTTGAGAGTATATATACGATTTTTCGAAAATATCATTATGAGGCTTTACTAGATGTGTATGCATACACTATTACTGACAGCACGCTTTGTTTTATTATCGGTTAATTAAAATTTATGAGACAAACATTTGCTGGTACGGTCGAATGCATGGGTTTATGGGTGCTACAACACCTAATGTATGTGAAGTAGAATGATGCGATGTCCATTGTCCCAATTGTTGTTGTTGCAGTATATTGGCAGTACTATTACAATTGCTGCATCCGTTTCCAGTTTGACCGTAACCGTTTGTAGTAAAAATAGGTACACCACAATAATTATCTTGTTGCACTTGCGGATAGAAAGCATTCTAAAAAAAAAAATTTCTCATTCTTCGCATGCTGAACAGCCGTTTTGATTTGAAATCAAGCATGCTAGTGAAAGAAAAACAGTAGATGGCAAAGACTGTTTAATCTAAATGGATAAATCACTAATAAACAAGGCTTTCTTTCTTAGAATAACTGACATCAAGGAATTTGAAATCGTCCATATCAAGCCATAACAATATAACATCGGGTAAAATTAACAAATGGTGCTTCTACTACTTGCATTAAATTTGATAATTTTCTTTCAGCAGTTAAGAAATAAGATACAAGATTACACTGTTAAGGAATAGTCTGCCAATTTTAATCTATCGTAAAAAAAAACAGATCGACAGAAAGTTCTTTCTCTACCAAATTCTCGAAAGACCTAAATAATACGTACCCCTTTCACAAAACTTGAGTTATTGGAAGTTACCATGTCCAGTTTTGCTGATATATCCCACAGTTGCATTTGCAACGCTATCAATTGTAACTGTTGCTGCCGCTCGATGCTAGAAAAGCATATACAACTTCCAGTTCTCTCTTATAATACTTTCTGACAAAAAATAAGTCCAGAACTATTTCTTTATAAATATTAAGTCTTCCAATCAGAGAAACCTGTCCCATCTTTATTTTTCAAAGAAAAAAAAACTCAATTAAAAACCCACATGATTTCATTTCAACACAAACCTTTCGTTTGCAAAATTTTCTTCCTCCTTTTTCAGCAATTCTTCCTGTTCATATAACTGTTTTTCCTCCTCATCTAATTTCTCTCTTCGCTGTTCAAGCTCTCTCATGGAATCCACATCCAGTATATTTTTAATGTCGGAAAAAAATACAGTGAAACTGGATCTTACAAAACAATTTTATTAGAGCGGAATCTCTAATTCAACGCACAAATTAGAATTTAGTATCTCAAATGTTTTTGTCTGGATTTCTGTGCTAATTTCATACTTGTTACCAAGTTATTTATTAAAATTTCAATTTTTGTACTACGATTTAGTTATTTAACGAAAAAAGAAATCAACATAAGTAGTGCAGTAAAAAACCGCATTAACCCTGTGATGGAGTATCGATATTTATCTCTTTCTTTATTTTCTTTTTTTCATCCTCCTCTTTGTGCGCTCGTAGCTTCTTGTAATAAAGCACAAAATCTGTGTCTGACAATGTCACTTTTGCCCAATACAAATCATGAGCACATTTTAATGTTAAGCAAACATTGTAATCGTTTTCATCAAGTAACTGAAAATAAGCTTTTAAATAAGCTGAAAATAAGCTTTTAATAAGAAAATAAGCTCACTTATAATTTGATAAGAATAACACTATTATTGATACCAAATCACATTTCATATTTCATTAAACTAAGATGGTTAGTACTAGAAGATCTTTTCCCATACAAATGCAACTTTTTTTCATATGTGTGTATTAGAAATAAACGAATGGCATTTAACAGAAAACATAATTAAATGATTTTAATCGACATACAAAGGAAACAATTAAATTACATGGAAAAGCAAGAGAGAGTTAATTGTAGTGATTTTGTGTGCTAATTTTTTCATTCAAATTCCTTTTTTTTCCTCAAAATGTTTGATAATTTGAAATTCATGTAACATAAGAGTGAAGAATGCAGCACTGTCTTACCCTCACTCCTTTATTACAAATCTTTTTGGACGGTGAAAACCTCTTCACTCGACATCGAAATGCCATTGTTGGCTTCTCGAAAACTTCAACAGGCTGAAATCGATATCTGCATTCGAACTGTTACGACTATTGTTACAACTGTTCCAACATGAAATTATGTCAGTAACAAATAATTAACAGCATTCTGGAATGCTCTTAAAATAAGTCGAAAACGACGCACATCATAGTTTTGCATGTACATTTTACCCATATTCATCAAATAGCAATATGCTACCATTACTTTCGTACGTTATTATTAGAACTGTAACAACATGAACGACACATCCTCTCAGTTGATATAAGATCAAATATTCTGAGCTCTTTTCATGGTTAAACAATCTTTTTAAAAATCGCTCATGTCGCAATATAATCAAATTTAACCTGATCCTGGAGTTCAAATAGATTTGATACACTGCACACAATCGTTTGCCCGAAATCAACAAGCAGCACTTCACAGGTGTTATCATCTGGTCGGTAATGGGTCGCTACTGCCCTAAATAAATGGACAACAACTAAATGTGGAGAAAAGGTCGAAAACATTGCTTGGAATTACAAAATTAATTTTCTTTCGAAATTAAAAAAAAAAACTAAAAAATGAACGATCAATTGAATCGTACCTAGACAATGGAATTAAAGAATAATAAACAAGCAGTCATTGTATACTTAGCCTGTAGTCATAGTAGTTTCGGAAATATATCAAGATAATAGATTGAGAATCAATTCCACAAGATTATCTTATTTGCAGTAGAAATTTCACGCTATCCACGCAAGCTAAATCATTCACGAACCTGAATATTTGCGGTTGAAACGACGAACTGTTTGATCGTGCTGGACGGATCAATCGAGCTATACAACAAATACCACGATCCAAGCATAATCGAGATTTTAGAGGTGTTGTCGCCGTTACCATGCGCTTTAAAAAACAATGTTATTTTTATTGATTAAACAAATAACCAGCTGCCTGAAGCTTAGACAGATTTGCAATTTGAAACGCATGTCTTCAATCAATGTTTTTTGCTGCAGAGAAATATCATTAACGATATCAATATTATTAAGATTTTCAATGTTCTATGATATATTCTATTAGAATTTAAAAAAAAATATTAATCTCATAATGCATTTTGTTATTACAGATGAAACATTATGCACAACGAATCAATATTAATTTTACTACTGTAAAACTACTTCAGAAATGCAAACGTTCTTAGAATAAAAATTTCGACTACGACTGTCCTGCAAGAACAAACCTTTGTCAAATCATCCAGCTCTTTGGGATTCCTCATCAAATAGGTATCATAATCTATGCGTTCAGTTACTCGTACTAGTAGATGAGCCGGTAATGCAACACTGAATTTCCGAAACATAAATGGCAAAGATGGATCCCTAGTTATCGATGGCACTGACGCACTTCTTACTACAAGTGCTCGACATCGACGACGAGCCATACCACTATTATTACCACTACTTATTTTAATGCTCTGCAAGTGTAACAGAATCATTAAAACTGACATTTTGAAAAAATTCAAAAGTTCAAAAGAAAATATTATACAGCATCAAAATTTTAATTTTTAATTATTACATGTTTTCAATACGTAAATTGAACAGGGATCTTAAGTAAATAATAGTAAACTGAGAAACAAAAAGATGAATAAATTGATTAAAATTTATGAAGCAAGCATTTTAGCAATAAGAACTGAGGTAGGCATCTGAATCACTAAAAAAAAATCTAAAGTATTAAGGCTGAAAAATTTTATCAGCTTAATTTGTTGGATACCTAATGGAAATTACCGGATCAAAGGTTGAATGCTCATTAATAGCAAGATTTCAAATATAAATATAAAACAAAGCATTTAATATAAAGTTCCTCGAAATGAAAAAATGCAATCAAAGTAGAATCATGGCCATTTGAGGATTAAATCATCTCCACATTTTACCACTACTGCTACTTATACTAATACTGCTCCTCACAGTATCGCGGTGATTTTCGCGCCTGCCTCCTTCATTCATTCCAGTAAATTCCATGGAAGCAGATAAATATATATATATATATATATGTTCAGAGCTTTGATAAACATATCTATGTTATCTTTCTATGTAATACAAATCTTTCGGAGACGAAGTTATCAATACATTAGAAATTCATCAGAGCTCTGAATGTTCAGAAATTCCTTAAAACTTTAAAAAATAAAATGCTGTACTATTTAGCGTGCAGATTGAAATCCTGTTAATATTTCTACACAAACAAATATTTCATGATTAGAAATATCCATGGAGAAAAACTGTTTCAAAAGTATTCGACATTTCCAAAAACTGACATAAGTTTGGGAGAAAGTCTTTCTGCTGGCAACCAATTCAGGGACCATCGATGCATTTGTAAGATCAGATTCGACAGTTCCCGAAAATCGAACCTTATCAGTAACAGAAATTAAAGAAGCTTCCGGAATCTTTTCAATTATCTGAAATAATTTGTGAGCGAAAGGGAAACAGAATGAGACTTGACATTCATTTGAAATATCTAGAGCCTTATAAAAAAATCGATTACGACATTTCAAATCCGTTGTTTGGAGAAAACATTTACACAACCCATCTCTTACCTTCACGCTACAAGTAATTTCAACAAACTTTCCATTTTCACTCTTCTTGTACATCTGTGACATAATTGCTGGTGGATACATTTCTTTCGCTCGTTGAGGATAATTTGAGGGAAATTTGTTGCCTTAAATGAATCAGAATTTTCAAAAAATTGCAACATAACACGTTGAAATGTTTGGAAAACTCACAGAAGTGTCAACTAACTTGTTCGAAGATGATCAATAATTTTATATTTTGAAGCATTGTATAACTAATACTTTATATGAATACCATAATGTCGAAAGAATGCAATCTGATACAAAATAGACCCGATGCAAAGTGAGGCGAAAAAAAAATTTACAAATTTTTATTATGCAAATCGCTCCTTCTTCCAAGAACTGAAACTCTTCGCATTTGCATGTATTACAACAAGATTCCAAGATAACACGGAAGCAAAGAGGAGGTGTATTACGCCAAGATGGTAATAATTCGCATACGTCATTTGCGCTTATATCATATGCCTCTCCAAGATCAATGCCATACATCTAAAACCACGTCATGTTTTGGAAATTCATTTTCAGACGAGTGCAAGATTTAGGTTTAATCTGTAGCACATTAATTAAGGGCATTAAGCGAATAAGCATTAAGCATTAAGCATTAAGCGAATTGACAGCCTTCTGAACTTCTTCAGAAATCGGCAAGAGCTATTATTATCATCACAATTTGAAATAATGATGTAACAGTATGTTCCAATTCTCAGCAACTTGTAGAAGAATATTATAACCATCGAGCAACGGAACTGATATGATAAACCTTCGTCAAAAATCCTTCTAAATTAACAAGGATTAAATGATTCAACCATCATTTAAGTGCCAGAGAGAATAATAAGCTAGTCCTCATCGAATCTATTTCAAAGTGTACCGAATAAGTCATTGTCTTCTCCCTCTTCAGCAATACGGCTCTTAGATATCCTTTCTTTGTTCGTAACATGTATACGGTGCCTTAAAGTGATTTTATTATTAAGAAATACTTTGCCCAAAAATCTGCAAATTGTTGCTTTTTAATAAAAAAATGTGAGTGTAGAAAGCAACGGATCATGCAAGGTAATATATTAATAATATACAAGTAACAAGATTTACGTTTTAACATCAGTAGAATTGAGTAAAAAGATACAAATTTACACTATTGTGAAGTCATGATTCAAATAAAAAATTCTCAAAATTTGCGGTTTAGTAAACCCACATACTTCTCCACAGGTAATTAGATTTAGCTAAACTTACTCATATTAAGCGGTTGCGATATTTCAGGACGGCATGAATCTTCTGTATCGCCTGCTGTCGCAGAAAGACTTACATTGAGCTCATCATATTGATTATCGACACATAATGGCCTTACATATAAGCATTTCGTGACTCGATCTACTCGTAGGATTCGAACTTCAAAGCAATCTTCTACTGGTAATACCAATCCAGTTGAAATAAAACACGTGCTTGCCATTAGATTTACTGCAAAATTGATGCACGCAAAATTTAAGACAGAAATTTTAATATCTAATAAAGTGCAGGAAAATTATAAATTTAAGTTAAAATCGCTATACTTCATGGCTAGAGAATAATAAAACAATCATTCTTTATGCCGAAAACAAACTTCTTCGAAATCAAGCCTATTTTGCTTTGATTATAAATTAATCTTAATTTCACGGTCTAGGAAGGCTCAAAATACTACAAATGAGAGCCAAAGATCGAACATAAGCTTCAAGCGAAAAAAATACAAACTAGATGAGCCATCGTGACGTAACCAAAGAGCTCGACCATCTGGTGGTGCAGCTACCAGGAATTTAAAACCGGATCGCATTTCACTATTCTTCCTCAAAACATAAAATGAATTAATAGAACACCACTGAGAAGTATTTCCACAAAACATCAATAATCGCGAACAAAACTGAGTGAAACAATTGCTACTAGCCAGAGTGGACAACAGAATTACTAGAAATACTCGACACAGTTCGATACTATACTGGGTGCTAGATGAACCATTCTGCTTATTTCATTCATCGCTTTTACAAAATTTGTATTTAGTTTATCGCGAAGTTTCGGAAAAGAACTCAACAATAATAATTAAAAAATTAAAAAAAAATCACAGTAATTAAAACACTGGAAAATCAAAATAGGCTACTGCTGGATGCGTTCCCGCAAACTTTTTTTTATCTGCTTATCCTAAAAAAAGACAAAGAAAATATCTCATTGTTACAATGATTTTTGACTATAAATAAGGAGAGATACTGAGGGAAATCCTGGATCCTAGATATCTTCATTTAATTTCACCCATTAAAACAACAAAAAAAGAAACAATTAGAAATTTAAATACAAACAGCGCGCAAACTTGAAAAGCAAACGCGTCTTCACTACTGCATCATATAACTATTTCTGCAAGCTGTATGCAAATTTACGTGCACATTGCACAATCTCCACGTCATTTGCTAGTATGCACGTTTGCAACTTATATTCCCCTTAAATTTGTTCAATGATTTGGCTAACTTGTATTCTGTGTACATTTGTACCTAAAAGAAATGTCTGCATATTTGCACGACATTTTTTGATGGTCGCAAAAGTAAAAAGTTGTCCTGGAATATGCACGCACTGTTTGCTACTATAAAATGAATGTACTGCAAAAAAAAGTTATCCATAAAGTGAGGAATATATGTTGAAATGTATTGCTGGTATGTTGTCTGATGGTATCTGATGCATATCAAACTCTTTCCTTTCTTTCATCAAATTTAAAATTTCACTTCAAAAGTTCCAAAAATACTTTTCCTTCCCAAGAAATCAAATTTAAAACTCATTTCTACGTACTTGCTTGCAAAGTTTTCAAACAGACGCCGATATGTTGTTGCAGAAAATCAGTGCAAATATGAATGCAAGCACAGATCACTGCAACTCTTGCATATTCCTTAACTTTTTATTTAATAAATAATCAGGAGTCGAATACTACACATATGACAATTAGTATTATAATTATTTTTATAGATATAAAGACTAAATCTGATAAAGGTAGAATCTACAAATATACTCATCTCATCAGAGAGTTTGTTTGTATAAGTAAGTGATAAATATAAGACAGAAATTTTAGATGAGATATACTCAGTTGCTGCTTCTACTAGGATGATATTTTCAAATGTATTTCTGTCTTTTATATGAATACCAATTGTCCTGAAATACCGCTCAATTCTCTTACCATGAATATCCAGGTGAAGTTTGTGCGAGAAAATGCAAAAATGATTAATGCGCCTGGATTTCACCGAACTTCAAAGACAATCTAGCAATCTTTCAGGAAACTGAACGACTATGTGATATGTAATAATTAGATTTCAAAAAATTTTATTCAACAAATCAACAACGTACATAAGTACTACCCACAAAAATCAGCTCAATAAAAATCACTGAACAGCAATTAGTAATATGTCTGGGATATATACAAGAATTCTGATTATTTTGAATGAAATGACAACTTGAATGAAAATTTCAGAATTTGCAAATAAATCCCTTGATTTTTTTTCTGTTCGAATTTCTTCTCTTAACTATTTAAAATCCAACTTAAATTCTAAATCCTTCATTTGAATATAAAAATTTTGCATTTGTTATTGTTATTTTGGATTCTTAAATTTAAAATGATATTTTGAATTTGAGACTTAACGAAAACCTCTCGAATAACCCCGCACAGACAATTCCTCATAAATACAAATGTCTAAGTGAGGTACAAATATCGGATTCCATAGAAACAAAATCAAGCATCACGCGCAGTAAGTTCAAACCACTGTCTAACAGCATCACCAATTGTAGCTGGCAGCATGGCGACATGTCCAACAACTACATAGAACGGAAACGGGAATTTTTGCAAGTATGGAATGAGATTTACATTTCCATCAGCTGTAAATTCAGCTACTTTCATGTTCACGATTGACTTTTGACCATTATCGATTGCCACAAAAAGTACTGTAACCTGATCAGCATGTAATTCGGCTAGTGTCTGAAATAACATAAATTTAATTATTTTGAATTTCAAGTATATAAAACTATAAAAACTCGGAATTCGGTAATTTGCAATGGCTTATATATATGTAACAAATCATAGTATTAATTATGGATGAAAAGATCAAAACTAACTTTTTTTACCGCCTCAGCTCCATCCGCCAGCACTCCTCTGCCATCCGAAACAATGATCAACATCTGACTGTTCTTTTCACGGCTGCTAGCTTGCTCAAAAATCTAGAAAGAAATCTCTTCCTCACAAATCAAAAAGAAACTGTTTTTAAACTTCAAAAATTTAAATCCTTGAGTCACTATCAAAATAATTATTTTTCTAAATAAAAACTCCATCTAACCTTCCTACTACACCGCAATAAATTAACTAAGTCAGTTCGATCTTGACCAAAATTCAGCTCGTTCATTAATTTTCCGCCCAAGCTATTGCCACCATAATCTCCAAAATCGGATATCATTTTCACTGAACCACCAAATTTACAGATTGCCAACTGTCCTATTTCAAGTCTTCGCAGCCCATTTTCAATCATAGCAACACTTTGACAAGCTTTCTGAAAATGAACAATTTAAAAGATTCATTCAAAGTATCTGCAAAAATCATACTGCTTACTAATACAACCTTTTATCTATGACTCTTAAAAAGATAGCAACACTTAGGAAACATAAGAGCAAAAACTTGAACTCGTATGAGAAAGAGATGCAATACAATTAATAACTTCTTAATAACTTCCGCTCATTAACATTGAGACACCATTAACTTTCACCTGTTCATTAACACTACCAATCAAAAACTTTCAAGAAACAAAACTTCAGAAAATTATATTTGAAAAGAAGGTCCAGGAATTTATACCAATTTAATCTGGTTATCATGCATAGAAGACGAATCGTCAACAGCGATTAGAATTTGATAATTGCGTTGAGCCTTCTTCGAACGACGCAACCAAATTTTATCTTTTCTATACCCGCTAGCAATATAAGCAATCAAACGACGCATATTGAGCCTTTTACCTGTTCGATAGTCACCCCTGAAAATTTTGGACCATAGGTAAATTCAAACAAATAATATGTTATCCATGATATATTTTAATTCCGGAAAAAACTTACTCAAATCTGGAAGCCACTGTTGGCTCAATAATCGTTCGAAGATTTTCCGACAGCTCAGCTGCTAAAACAGAAACCGAATCAGAAATTTTATTCCACCGATCTTCTGCATCAGCGCTCGACGAACTTACTCCTTCTACATCCAACGAAGTAGTCGCTAAAGCTGATCGTTCCATCTGTTAAAATAAAAATGAATGACTAAACTGTTCATAGCCTCCATAGAAGCTATTTTTTCGACTCTCAAAATCTACTCTTATTATCTGTTGTACTCTACAAAGAAAAAGGATACAATTAAAGAACGATTTGAGCGCAATAAACAAAAACCGACAGGTGGTGGAAAATGAAATTTCAAAAATTTTAGAAATTAGAAGCAATAAGTCACAGGTCATTATTTCAAAATAGAATATACTAATTCTCATCCAAATTCAAAGCACAAAAAAGCCCTGTACCAAATGATAAAAATCTGCCGTCGAGTGGATAATTGAATTTTGGTAATCAGAATTCATATCAATTAAGTCATTCTCATCCATTTCTTGTTTATCTCCATTACTATCGTCTTCTACTATTTTTTCATCTTTCTGCAATGTTTCGTCCGTTCAACCGTATAGTAATTAAAACTTATTATTATTATTTAGTGCTGAGCATCGAGTTCCCTAGCACCATCAGACATAACATTTGTGGAACAGTTAAAAACTGATTTTCGAATAAATTAATGATTTCAAAAATTGCACTGAAATCAATGAAGTTTTGCGGATTTCGAAACTGAATTGAAATTTCTTGAGTATAAACACCGAAGAGTATCTAAATGACATACCTCTACCACACTTACATTCTTCAAATCCTTCAGCTGATCCCTATTTCCTTTTGAAATCTTTGCTTCCTCTACTGAACTTTTATCGATTATTATTTGTTCGCATAAACTGTTATTTTCATCAACGTGTCCAAAGTTGCATCCTTCCTCGTCTTTTTGCTCACCTTCATCTTTAAGGATATGGATCATTAAATTATCAGTGGACTAAACAGATAATATCGTCGCTCATTGGAAAAAATTGCAAATCATCTTACTTTGACATAGTCAACAAGATATCCGAAAAAGAAATAAAGCAATTAATAAGTTAGAAGAAGGAAGAAATCGGAAATTTGTTGTTTGAAGACTAACTTGGAAAAGTTTCGTGCACCGCAACATCAGTAATATCAGTAGCTAATTTTTTCATTTTGTTGGAATCTTTGTCTTCTTCCCTTACATTTTCTAATTTTTCATTTCTGACCTCTTCGTCTTCTGTTTCTCCACAACAATTTTCTCCTTTTCCTTGTATTTCCGCTTTTGAACCACTGCAAGAAAGAACTCATATGATTACACTTAATTATTATGAATTTTAATTTCCAACAACCATTTTTAATTTCTAATAGCATCATCTTTATTTTTAAAAACATTTATACTTTTCTTTCATATTTTCCTCTTTTTCATTTATGTCGTTCAGATCTAAGACAGTATTTTTATCTCTGCTATCTTTCGCTGATCCTCTTTCCATTCCTCCAGCACCGCCTTTCAGAACTTCATCATCATCCTTGTTTAACTCTTCTACATCAGCATTATTTGTTTCGTCCTAAAAACCATCCAACAATAAATAAAATCAGAAAAATGAATAATTAAGCCCAAACTAAAACAATGTATAAAAGTTTGCTCCTACTGAAATGAAGCTTCGCATGTGATTAAATTGAAAATCCAAAAATACAATTACCGATTTCAATAATATTAACAAAATTACCACAGATGATTCCGCACTTGTTGCTTGAACTTAAATGTGTTTCTTAAACATGATTTAACAGTTCTCGCAGTCTTAGATATCCTAAAATCTCACAGTAAATGAATTACCGGAAAATCTTCCTGCATTTTCTCTTCATCCTTTTCAGTCATTTCCGTCATCGTTTCCTCATCGGCATCATTATTTGACTGGCTGTCATTCTCATCTAGTTTATTGTCCATAATAGGCTCCACACTGTCCTCTAACTTGCTTTCAGTGTCATTATCGTCGCCATAATCATTTTCATCAATTGACCCGGAATCATCATTGTCTACATCATTCTCCAAAGTTTCACACTCATTCACATTCTCCAAATTATCATCATTGATATCATCTTTATTTTTTTTGTCATCATCAGCATCAAATGTATTTCTGTCATTTTTTTCATCTTCAGAATTCCGTTCATCTTCATTATCAGCCGCCATATTATCTGTGTTTTTATTTGCACCTGAAACAGAGCATCCTAAAATAAGTATGAACGACTATAATGATATGAAATATCATTTATAGTCGTTATTGGCCGCTGCTGCACCACTAAATTGTTCCCTGGCTAGATAATTCTTAATCACCTGACCCTGAATTTTGTCATTCTTTTATCATGAACAGTGATTAAATGGTGGATCCATCTTAAGCCAAAATCTTGAAATCAAACCTTCACTGCCATCAGCAAGTTCGTTCTTCTTATCATCATTCTGGTCCCACAAATCGGGGTCTAATTTATCGCCTTCACTTTGGTTAACATCTCCCATCTCCATATCTGCTTCAGGTTCATTTCCTTCATCTTCACCACTTTCTTCAGTATCTGCAAATAATCAAAAACAAGCTTCTTAGATAGAGGATGCAACAACATTTAGAATAAGTAAATTTACATTGTTGTTTCAATAATGTGGACAAGTAAAAAATGAACCGACCGTCGCAATGTTCACGATCAATATCCTCTAGGCATCCGCCAAAATCGTCACCCATATCAAGTGGTGTATTATCATTTTTATTTTTGTCTGGTCCTTCATCACTTTCACCCTCTCTATCATCTCTTAAACCTTCAACCTGCAAAAAGGGAACAACAGGAATATTTAGGTATTAAAAATGACTTCAGAAATCTAATTAACATGAATCCGATCCTAAATTCCGGTCCAAAACTTCAGATTTATCTAAAAACAAAATCCTAAAGGGTTAAAGTACTTGGAAAAAAAACGATAAGTGTTTGAAGAAAAAACTTTCGACAATAATATATTTGTCATATAGCTTTAATTATCCTCACTATTAGTTTCAAATAATTTACCTGTCCCGTTTCATCGATATCATCCCCAATATCTTTTTCACCTTTAGCATTGCCCAAACCTGCGATATCTTCGTCACAGGACTGTAGTTCACCTCCATCTTTTTCATTGCTCTCCTTTTGAGGTTTCGGTATCGGATTTACATAACCCTGACGAATAATTGAATCTATACGGAAAATTAATACTTAACATTAATAATTAACTAATTATCGCCCATAAAACTAGAGCTTGATTAATATATTACAAAAAGAATATAGGTGATGAAGATATCGATAGACTTGAATAAATTTAATAAGTGAGTGATTTTTATCTTTTCTCTTTTACTAGACTTTTAAGAAAAAATTATTCAATCACAACTTCTATTTTGTACTACTCTATCAGAATGAAACTATTACAATATTGCCCTTATGGTAGTAAAGAAATTGCAAAATTGAAAAACAAACTTTTCCAAGTAACGCAGCAGACATTGCTTCGAAGTGCATATAATACTTGGCCAACTCAATTGCACAATTTTCAACTACTTCCAAAATAAAAGATAAAACTTCACAAAGTGTACTACTTATTGAAGTTACTTGCTCCAAACGCTCGCAATCCATCGGTTTGTTACTTTCAGATAATTGCGCACACATATCCCATAATTCTTCTATTGACTAGAATAAAATTTGTTCAGTTTCAATTTCTAATCCAGAATTTATTTTCAAAGCAGAACTCGAAAGTTAATATTTATAACAATAAAACGGAGTTTTGTATGTAAAATAAGCCCACAAAAAACCTACATGACTTTAATTTGCATGACTCTACTTTTCTCATGTTTTGTTTATTAGTTGCAATGCTAAACTACAATTCAGATCAAGTATTTATGATGAACCTTTTTTCCAACTAGGCAATGTAACCTAGTTGCTATGAATTGCTTGGTTTTTTTTGGAAATCTGTTAACTACTTTGAATATCATGCTTTTGTCACTTATACAGGAAGAATTTTAGCTATTATAAGAGTGATAAGAAATATCAAATCTGTCTAACCCTTTCAAAATTTAAATTTCGTAGCGAATTGGTCAGTTGTTTTAGAATATCCATAAAACGAGAACTGTCTAAATCAATTGACATTGATTGCTTGTAAATATCTTGCAATATGATCAACAAAGCTTGAATTTCCTCCCATGATATATCCAAAATTGTTTCCTGAACACCTGTTGGATACATCAATGCTCCTAATATTTCACTTAAGATTCCCCGCGCCTCTTCAACCTCTTCAGCCATTATACAAGAGATGAGAGAGAGGTGAAAATTTATATCAGCGCTTTCCAATTTCACACTGTTGATGGTATCCAATATATCGGAACTGTAATAACTTGGATTAAGTCATAAAAAAATTAAATGATTTAACGAATCGGAAATAAAAAAACTCCTCAGTAAACAACGCCTTTTATAGATTACTGATCGATTAAACAATCATAAAAGTAACTGGAAACTTCGAGAACTACATGAAGCATGAATCATAAAATTTAATTGAAATTTTAATATATACAGAAACAAGAGCTAATCAAACCTTCCTTAAATTCTTCTTGGATCTAACCCAGTTCTACAATCTTAGTTTCATATATTACAAAAAGTGTTAAAGAAAAAAAAGAATAAAAAGTCACTTTTTCCAAATAGCGATACTTTCACAATCCAGTGCATGAAAAAGCGACAATTTAATAGTTTCAAGTATTCTTGTTCCAGCATCTTCAGTCTTTTTAATTGCATCAAGTGTTTTATCATATTCCTGATGTTGTTTATGTAGCTGGGATAATCGAGTATTTTGAATACCACTAAATTTGAGAATCTGAAAAGTTTGAAAGACTCTTTCTCAAAACTTTTCTCTTATTCAAACAGTTAAATGCATATCTCTGAATGCTGTTCATAGAAGTTTGTTAGCGAAATTAATATAAGGAATTAACCGTGTTTTCGTTAGAATCAGTATCACATTCAGGAGCATTTTCAAGTTTTGTTCTCATAAAATCCAAAAGCGAATTAAATTTGCGTATTGAGTATTTCGACTGTTTTAAACTGTGTAACCATTGCTGACCATATGAGTAAGGTTCTTTTATATCCTATAAAAAGCACAGAACAGAAAAGAGCGCTAATTATTTAAGCATTTTAAATTTACTTCATTTAAACAAAAGTTTCATATTATTGAAGTGGCATCCTTATAAATTTTATTCAAAATAAAACCATAATGAACAATGGTCTAAAGTTTTGTAATATGTCTAAAACACAAATAGTTCACAAAGCTCTTCCTTTCAAAGGAAAACTTGCATACCTTGATATTTCTAAGACAATTCAACAACATTTTCTTAGCTTTATCCATCTTCCCTAGTGCTTCGCGCTTGGTTGTCACAATCTGGTGACATAAGCATAATTCTTTTAGGATAAATTCCGTGAGTCCCTTTAATTTGCCCATCGTCTTTGCACCAATTTGTCCATTTGGCTTATGAAAATTCCTCAGGACAATATTTCGTGATATCCCTCCATATCTTATTAACTAAATTAAAAAAAAAATTTGACAATAAAATAATAATATGTAAGAAATAAATCCATCTAACAAGTGTTGGTAAAAATCTATTTAATATCAGCAAATAAGAAATGTAAATTTGAATTTAATTGATACAAATTATATTTCCAATGAGAAGAAAATTTCGAAAATTAAAATGATAAATTTAAATTTCTGAATGTTTTTGAAAAAACTGATTGAATTAAATTCACTAACTATCTTTTAAAATAAAATATATTACACGCATCATTTTCATGATACAAAAAAATAGCTCGGTAAATCTGGAGTTACTATTTTCAGGCATGTTCAGATTATTATCATCATCAGCAATCATTAAAGAATCCAAATCGCCAGTCAAAGAACTCCTTAACATTTCCTGTTTCTTCTGCCATCCTATATAGCTAAATTAAATATAAACCTTCATTAATATCGTGTCATCTTCACCAGATATTTCAGTAACAACTTCAGCAGTTAATTGTTCTCCATTAACCGTCAAGCCTTTTCGACTACTTAATCCAAGTGCGGCACTATCTTTTAATAAACGTGCAACTGCCTGAAATTAGTGAATTTTAGGAGGAATTAATTATAATATATCATATCACTATATGCTTTGAAATAAATCAATCAAAAAATCAGACCAAGAGGTCACAGAATCCAATTGAAAAACAAGAACGACAGATTTTTTTTTTGCTACTTTTACATTTCACTGATAAGTCTGTGAGGAATAATAAATTCTTGCACATATGAACATCATCTATACTCTAGTGATACTCTGATGATACCAGGTGTTGCGAATACCTGATTATCCATTTATTCTTTGACATGTCACTCTCTTTTAAGAGAATGGCGATTTCGAAATTTCTGATTGTGATACTGTGTGATGTTAGATGATTCGATAAGAATTTAATTATTATTATCATATATTTAAAGGCATACGATTCCGACACTATGACCCTTATTTAGAAAGAAATAAAAATCATCAAATTAAATAAGTTTAGTTAATGCTAGATTATATTACTTCTTGCTAAGTTGAATATGTTCCACTACAAAAACAATCTAGCAATCCAGGTTACGATCCTATTTAACTTTATAATTACGAACAAATCTCTTCTTCACAACTCCATCACAACAAATATAATCCGGAAACTACTCTGAAAATTTTAAAATATAAAACAGACCTTCTGGCGTTCACTTAACGCACGACCTTGCTGCTTTTCCATTTCCATATCATTACCATCATACTGAATATCCTTATGAATAAGATCGTTACAGCATTTACCGAACTGCGTTAACTGAAGTTTTTCTTTTTAAGAAAATGAAAAAAAAATTTGCAATAAGATGGAAATGATTTTCCACCGAGCATATCTATATCTAATCTATACGTTTTGAATAGTTTAAATACTGGAAAATACGGATTAATAAGGACTAATTATGGGATGACACCAACGAGCTCTCGATACTTGAACTCTAACCTCCTTTTCGTGATATGTGCACTTCTTGGTCTCTTCTCACAATATGGGTTGAAAGAAGGAAGAAATGGATTGGGGAGGTTTCTTTAGGATGGTGGTATCGGTGATCCCGTAGGATGATGGTATCGGTGATTACATTTGATATGAAAGATTTCGCTTGCAAACAACAGTTCTAGTTCTACATCAAATTCAGTTCTAATTCTATTTCATCAGTTCTATCTCATATAACAGTTCTACATCAAACAAGTTGCTGGATTTAATCGTCTAGTAAGCTCAGGATTAAAAGTACACTCAGGAAAAAACTTGAAGGTCGTATAATATTTGAAAGAATCGATTAAAATGCATGACATAGTTTAAAGTTTTTTTCTTGTCAACTATTTCAATACAATTCTTCAAATGATATTAAACAAAACTTACTTCCTGAATATCTTCTAAATAGCTGCCATCCATGAAATGTGTTGCAACTTTCGACGCTAAGTCAATCGCGCGTTTCGCATAGAAATCGTCACATGACACTATTCGATCACTAACAAATGTCGCTTTAGTCTTATGCTCTGTTATTATTGATGGTATTGGTGGTATTTCATCAAGAAGAGGTGCGATCAAGTCACTGGCGGACGATCTGAATTGTTTCAGAAGACGAAACAGCTGCCTGTGAGCTTTTTGAGCTGATGCCTTTACACTCCACAAATTTAAATCATTGTATTTCATTATCTTTATAAAATCATGCAGCTGTTTTTCCGTTGGTTCCTTCTGCGCAACTAATTTATTTTCAACTATCTGAAATCGAAATCTTGTATTTAAATTTTTTTTTTTTTAAATGGTGTAAGTGGATTTCAAAGTTGGTGTACGCGGATTTAAAATTTACAAATATAAAGCTGAAAATTAGTTAAATAGCAAGGAAATATGGAACAGCTATTAGTAATCTGAATTTCCCCCTACTGTTTTCCATTAATCTATGCGAAATCTTTCATAGCAATGCTGAATTTTTATCAAACCTAATACTTTTCTCTTTGATTCCCAAAACAAACAATGAATTATTGCTAGCGTTATGTATAACTGTTTTGTTACGAATTTTTCAATAAACCTCATAACTTAAAATTTTCTGGGGAAAGAATGGTACAAGCATTCCAGATTGATACTTTAATACTTTTAATCTAAATTATACAAATCCCTAAATTAGAAAAAAAATCCTACAGTTTCAAACAGCCGGAAATATGCAGCCACTGATTTCAATCGTTGACATAAATTGAATCTAGGACTTTCTTTTGTCAGCTTGATAAACTTGATAAGCAATTCAGCAGTAAGTAGCCGAGCTTTAAAGTCAATAATCGTCGAATTCTGTATCCACTCAATTGTCATCGCTAAAATTTCATCGTTACCTTTATCCATCTTCTCAAGTGCTTCGAAAAGTGGCCAGGACAACAGCAGTGTTTGCTCACGACAATCGATCTACAACAATTTCAAACGTTTAAATCAAACAAGTCAAATTATCTCAATAAATTTTAAAGTTATAAAATCGATTGTAACGACTAATTCTTAAAATTTCTTTATTGCACAGTAAAAATGACTGCAAAAAACAGAAATTTGGTGAACTTCATACTTCATATCAAGATTATTTTTCTAGCAGTTCAGTGAAGTTTACTTGAAACTTCACATCGTATTATGATATATCTCACACAGTTTGGCATTTAGCTACTAAAGATGTGAAATCCCAACTACCTGTACTTGTTCAAGTAAATTATTCCAACACAATATTTCCATTTTTCGCCAATTTACCAACAAATGCCGTAACTCTTCAAGTTCATTCGTTAACGAGTGATTTCGATCAGCCACTTTCTCCCACAAATCTGCTTCAGCTGAAAAAAAAAGATTTGAACACAAGAATTTTTTCAAACTAATAAACCCAATGAGAAAAACATTTTCCAGCTGGTTCAGTACATAGAACATTGAAAATGATAGAGAAATGAGGAACCAGGGTAAAACAAACTTTCCAGACCAGAAAAAATGCTTTAGAATAAAAGAAAATGGCCTGTATACATAAACATGAATGGTTTAGAATAAAAGAAAATGGCCTGTATGCATAAACATGATCATTTGTGTAACATAAATTAAAATAGGTGAATCTGGGATAAAACTACTATATATTCTACCAAGCAGGCGTTCGAGAAGTACACAAAACTGCATTTGCGGGGTTACCATCGATGCATGCAATATTTTCTGCGCGCGCTGCAAAAAACTAGGGGAATATAACAAAAAAAAAAAAAAACCAGAAGTAAAGTAGAAACGAAAATCAAAATAGCTCAATACTTAATTAACAATTAAATTCCAATTTTTTATAAACAACTACTTAAATTATTTTATGAACAATTTTACTCGTTACATATGAACTCATTTCTTTACAACAATAAATCAATCATCTGCAAAAATCCTCACACCGCATTACAGATAATTATTTAAAAATTAACATTTGGAATCACACATTGTGTAGTCCACTACAATACCGTATAATAGTGTGCCACACTAACTTAAGTTATCCTTAGATAATCCTGAATGATTATGGCACTAAGTAAAACAACTTTCACTTTATGAAAGTAAAGTTAACTCATAGATTATGACGTATGACGACATAGATTATGACGCACCTGTAATATACCATCTAGGACTGCCATTTCAGGCCATTGATCCTTCAACCAGTGCAAACGTTTGATGAGCTGCTTCACTGCTATGATACATTTCCTCATCTCTGACCGGCTATTTTTTCGGTAAACATCAACAATCTGTTTGTCTTGGTCCTGATCCAGGTGATTCAGCGTATAAAGATTGTAAACTGGAATTGCAAATTGGTCACTAGATATATATGTGCAATCAAAAAATATCAGATGTGTATAAATTGAACCAAAAAGCATTAATTAGAAAAAAGATGAGCAATTATAAGATTTTCAAATTTATGAAAAAATCTGCAACACTTGAAATTTAGAATCAATATATTTTACGAAGCTTTCAAACAATCGCTATGAAGATAGGTGCGATAGAGAAAATACCAAAAATTTTTGAATCCACAAAATCGTCCACAAGGCCACATGACGATGATGTATCCATCATCCACGCTAAAGCCATGTGGCTACCGTAGCCACCACGTACATATTCTTCATTCGCTAATAGGTGAAGTATTTCTGACAGACTTTCACTGTCTATGCAATTGGTAGATGATGAAGCGAGAAGTGGAGATTGTTCAAGTAAATTCTGCTCATCGCTGGAAACCGAAAAATCTGGCAGCAATTCTCGAATCTGGAAAAAAATTAATAAAATAAAGCTTCTATTTGACAGCCTACCAGTTTTAATTGGATTAGATGCCTATGTAATGGAGCAAAATGATTGAAAAGATGGTGACGTAAATTCATAACTGAAGTATGAGAATCTACCTGGTCCACACTTCACTCACAGCAATTATAAAATCATTAGTGTTATAAAACAACCTCAAATATTAGAAAATACAAGGAATTCACTTAGAACTCATTAATAAACTTACTGGAAACCGATTTATTCATATAAGACTTGACGCCACAGAATTTTAATTTATATTTATTTTTGTCTTATTCTTTGGAAACACATAGCAAGATAACTTATCACTCTTTTTTCTTGTCATTATTTTTTAAAGTTGCAATTTTTAACTAATGTTTTTCCTGCATCTATTTTACATTACCTTAATCTCATCTTCATCAAGCTCTCCTTCGTCATGTTTTATGCTTTTCCGATAAACGTATGTTTTTTCTTGCTTTTCCGTATTAGTCTCAAACCATTTCGACCATTCATTTCCTGCAAAACATTCACTTTTCAAAATTGAATGACTGCATTCCCACAAATTTCTCGAGGAATTTTTTTTATATTTTCAAGAATCGATTTAACAAATGAATATAAAAACTTTTCATGGAGTCAATTTCAACACAATCAATTGTTCCATTCCAGTCAAAGTTACATTTAAAAATTGTTCAAATTTAAATCACAATAAATCACTCACTAATCCATTCAACAATTTCTTTGACCATATTCTCTTCGGAATCAATGAAATGCTGCTCTTTGTTTTCTCTATATTTTTCCAAGCAAACAGCAACTAATTCCTTCTGTAGCCTTTTTGGCATTATTGTCTTTTCCGAGATACACCATTTATATAAGATATCATTTTCTGGTAAATTATTCAAGTGATTCCATTTAAACTGCAAAATTCGGTTAAAATTAATTACTCTGCTCTTCTAGCAAAATACTGATCCTTATTGGCGCCAGAAAACTTCATATCTCTTAAGCATATCCACTCTGAGATATTGTAGTTATAAAAATTGATGGCTTAAGATTTTTTTTTTTACGATTACGTTTTAATCATATGCTCATTTCAGCTATTCAGCTGTTTTACTGTTAAACAAAAATTGAAATATTCCTACTCCGTTTTTATAGAATCGAATTTTTATCCTCATTGTTATCCCATCCTACTGAAGTTTCATTCATTATTGATTAATCCCTGAATTTATTTTTACAACTATTGTGACCATTAAAATTTACCGAAAACTCGGCTGGAAAGTTGCAAGTAGCAATCAAATTGCGTAAATTCATTAACTGAATCAAATGAAAACGCTTGTACGAATGCGTTACCACCAAAATATTTAAGAATATGAAAAATGGGTAGATGATATCCGTAAAGGCACTGTATTCAGCGAATATTTTCTGAAAAAAAAATGCAAGATTATGGAAGGACTAATTTAAACTAATTTATGGATAATTTAAATAAGAGTAAAATAAGAGCCAGACATATTTTGAACTTATTTGTTCTTCGAATGGTAAAAACATACTTCATAGAAAGACTGGATGGATGTTAAAAAACTATCGATCTGTGCCACTGTCATTCGAATACTGCCGTCCGATAGATGATCTAAGTGATCCACATCAATAAGGGAAAATGTGCGCTGCTGTTCGAGAGCTATTCCCAAGAACGAATTCATTGTTATCGCCAGTGATGGAAACTGTAAATTATTTGAAAAACTTTTGTAATATTTCAAATTACACAATAATTTTGAAAAGAACTGCATTAACTTCAATTTGATTTAATACAACTGAAATTGTAATAAATAGATATGTGTCTTAACCAATGCTGATGAATGACAAGTCAAGATGACAAATAGCGTATATACAGAATGATATTAAGTGTTACTACTTTAAAGAAATACACTTCTAGGTCTGTAGGTAAGAAAAAATTAGGTCGAATTGTTGCTCTAAAACTAATGTGTTAGTTAAAAATACAGTATTTTGTATTTCGGAAATTGTCAATAGAGATTTTCTTGATACGAAGCAAAATCCGTATAATAATAATTAACTACGGAAAACAAAATCTTCACAGGTTAAGGAATCCTTAAATTATTCTAAAGTAGCGAAAACAGCTTCTGCTAGTGTTGGAAAACAATTTTAAAAACTTACATCTGTATACCGAGGACGAAATGATACTGTATTTTGCGAATAATTTTCCAGTTCCTTCTTCACAGAATCATAGGTCTTTAAAATGGTATTGATGAACGGGTGCTTGGAATTCGAAAATAAAGCTAAATCCGTCTGCTTACTGATTACTCCCTGATAGGATTGCAAAACGCCAACAGTATGTTCAAGCAATTTTTTCTAAATTCAAATCATTAAGTATCAAAAAGCGAAACAAAATTCAATGGAGTACTTTTTAATATCCAAATATTCTTTCTAGAAAACTTAGGAATGTCAAGGAATAAAGATAAAATATGAAAAGTAATAAAGTGAAGATTTTAGTTTCTCTATAAGAAAAAATGACCTTATTCATCAAATAACTAATGTTCATTTCATCGTTGATTACTGGGTCAATGCAATTCTTCGCAGGAACTGATAATGGCAATAACAAACAAGCGATTCTTTCCAATCGTTGCATTAAACTTGACAAGGTTACGTTGTCAGATAAATTAGTAAGACACGATGAATCCAACAATGATTCGAAATGATCAATCATAGTCAGAAGTTCTTCCCTGAAATAACTATTTGATCACTTTTATAAAATTTGTAATCACCAAAACTTATTTTCCGGAAGAACTATCATTAATATTAAAATGGCAACTATTCGTCTCAATGTTTAGTTATTCAGCAACACATGATAAGTATGCCTTTGACAGTAATGCGTTTACCGTTTGCAACAGTGGTCAATCTCAAATCATAATTTTAGGCAGATCATTGCATCTCAATCCCAAATCATAATTTTAGGCAGACAGTGGGGCAGGACTTATCTACGGCGCATTAAATTTTGTACGCATACTTGAGGGAACATAAAAATTAAATTTTTGAAAATCTATATTTAATTCATCAATGGCGATGCAACAAACGTTAAAACAGCAAGAATTGCAGCTAAAATGATATGATTAAAGTGGAACTAACTTGTATTTCAATTTAAACGATTTCAAATAAGCTCCAATCTTCCAGAAATAAGCACATAAATGTTTTCGATGTACGGGAAAATCATCAAGTTGTGCTAGCGTGATATTCTGTGAAGACAGTTGAAAATTCATCGAACGCCATACCGATGAGAATAATTCCGTACCCAAAGTGATCCCAGCTAGATCACTGTTCTGAAACGAATCAAATTCAATTATAGGGTCTCGTATTGGAAGTTATATCCTCCCAAAATAACAAACAATCCTGTTCCATGACATTAGTGAGTTTATATAAACTTTGCAAAATATCAGATCACTTCCATATATCCTAACCCGTGCACCATATAGCACAAGTCTGAGCATCGAATAATTAGAATGTCCTATTATTTTTTAAATAAAATCGTTTTAAATGTTCTCTGATCAGAATGATCCACATGAACCACAAGACTATGATGGCTTGATTTAAATAACTTTTATTAACTTACTTTACCAGCGATTGGGATTTCTTGAATAACAAAGTTTGAAGAAAGATACTGAGTAAAATATACAACTTGTGACCATTTTTCATCTTTGACATTTAACCATGCCAAACGACAAAGTTCCACAGGACAATGTGCTGCTGATATTGACAACAAATCAAACAGTATCTATAAAATGTAAGAAATAATTGATAACTATATGTATGTATTGTTAAATGAATACTTTTACATCGCAGTATTTGAATTATGATCTTATCGTAGCACATATATTTCCATTCTAGCAAAGTTATACGATAAATCCCTAATTGGTATCTACCAAATTACTCCTTTCAACTCAAGTGCCACACCATCCACATATAAAGAACTATGAAAGACACAACTATGATGATACCTGTTTCATATTGTGACCATTCATTGTGAACATTGCGAAACCACAGCAAATGTCCGTCATCAATTTCAGCGGTCCACTTAAAACACTACTCTTTTCTATATAATATTTTTCCATTTCAGTAGTAGCATTTTGTTGTAATAAATAGCTTTCATTATCCATTCTAGCATTGTTTACAATCAAATCTTTCAACTCGTCTTCATACTGCAATAAAAAGTGAAACTTTTCCATCAGAAATTAGAAATTTCGAAATTTGTAAAATTTGTGATTTTTGAAAAATTTAATTAGAAAAGAATAAAAAGACTTACATTTATCGTAGTTTTTTCAGATATACGAGAAATCTTTTCCACAAAAAAAAAATATGTATAGTTTTAGAACTGAAATATGTAACCAGTTTAACGAACCTTTCGCCATTCGTCATAACTTTGGAATGGTTCAAAAAAGCTACAGCGCTTGTAAAAATCACAGTAACGTTCTGAGGCCTTCTTATCAGTCATCCATACTTTATCGATAGCAGTTGCAGCATGACATAAACCTGTGGACCACCTGAATTAAATTAAAACAAATCAAATTGAAACAAATTAAATTGAACTAAATTAAAACAATTAGTTACCATTTACCACATTACTTATTTGTGTGTGTACGTACATTTGACATTTCCAATATGATCAGAAATCTCGCAAATATTAAAACTCTATTTACTCTCATAAATTTTAACCACAAAGTCTGCTAATTCGTAGAAAATAATGCAACGAAGGCTCAGTATAATTATATTAATTGTACATCAGTAAGTTTCAGACGCAAATTACCCTACAAACATCATTGCCCACATTACTTTTGGATTCTGAAGACCGAAATCGAACCCAACCTGTCTGATTAATACTAGCAACTCCTAGCAATACACTATCAAACACAACAAGTTCGAGATTTTGTCGAAATATTTTGAGAGCTATTGCAAGTCAATATTTTAAACCGCTCCTTTCACAATGGATGAATGCAAACTGTAGTTTTAATATTCGCACTACTTTAGAACTGTGATATTTTTGGAAAAGATTTTGCAGGTGTATCCCAAATTTCTCAATAACTTACTGTCTCCAAGTGTTAGAATAAGAAGGATCATTTAAACGTTGCCATGCAAGATGAAGTGGCGCACAACCAGTTCGTAAATCCATTCGTTGATTACATACTTCTATGAACAATATAATATTCCACAAAATCTAAAATCGTAATGTTAAATTAAAATGAAGCATTTAAAATTCACTACTAACTTCAGTAACTTATACTTACCCGTACTTACTGTTTAATGTTTGTCTTTATAATTAATTGGCAAAAATATTTATACTGTCAAGAAAGAAAACCCTACTTGTATAGCTCATGTATTTGCCTGAATACTACTGTAATTGTCTGAATGTGGAGATAATTAGGACAAGCTACTATAATTGTCTGAATCTCTTCCTCTAACCTAAGAGAAATAATTGCGACAAGAAATCCTAATTCAGACAATTACAGTAAGCTCAGAAATTAACTTATCATATGTTTTTTCTCTTTAACCATCCTAAAACCAGAAAACTATATATAATTGGATAGAACTACTTATTGCCTGTCTTTGATTATTGATGATAAAGCAGTCAGAAAAAGATTGAATCCAAAAATAAGATAAAAATTACTGAGCATGAATCTGAAACCGTAGAATCAACTGGTGAAAACTTCGAAATGTACATATATAACTCAACAAGCAGTTCCTTTATATGTGAGATTGCGGATGAAAGCAGCTGGTCACTTCGAATCTTCCCTGAAAATTCAAAACTTCAAAATTTTTCATCTTTATTCATAATTTGCTTTTACTGAACTTCCTTTCTCACTGTGAAGCAGAATCAACAAGGAAGTCTCTGAAAGTTATGATTGAACATCCAAATCAAAAAAATTTCAGGAACTTCAATATTAATCGATAAAGACCAATAACGAATCGAATGACCGAGAGTTTTAATCCTACAGATTGCTGTTTCGCTGTCATATTTCAATGTCAGAGAAAAGTTTCGGAATTAATACAGGTAAATTCTCTGCAAATCTGAATTTTGAAAACTGAACCAACTTTTAACAAAAAGGTTGCTTGTGTCAGCGGCAGATCCTTTCTCAGTCGAAATCTTCTTCAGACTAAACTTTGCCCATAAGGCGCACATTCCGATGATAAATCTGGAAAATTGCTCCTTCTGGATATTCTTGCTTATGGAAGATGTTACGTAAAAAGAGTGAAATATGCATTTAAATTATATATCATGATCATATAATTCATGGTCATCATAATTCATGATCACTGATGATGATCAGTAGTAGAATTAGCCATCCAATCATATGGGTGCTGTATAATCATTTCACACTCTGATTGTCGGACATATATAAATGAGCACATAGAATGTTTCGATGATCAAAATTTGAACCCAAAAATCCATGAAAAAGCCGTGTTTCTATTGGTAGGCAATACGATACCTGTCATAGTCCACATATGTGTCTGGAGGTTTTGTAATGCGCAGTACCGGAGGACCATCAAAGCGTTCATCATAATCCAATGCCTTGTTTTTTTTTAGATTTTTAATGGCTTCAATGACTTCATCTTGTATCATCTTATCTAAACAACATTGTCTGTAAACTGGTCAATCTAAATTAGTATATATATGTATATATATATATATTCCTTGGTAATGAAATCCAATAAAATATATTAATGAAATATTTTATTTCAAAAAAGTATTGGCCACCTTTGATTTGAAATAACTTGACCATTTCCTCAATTTTGAGTTGTTTGAACGAAGTGCAAAATGTAGCCCATAGAATACCAAGCATCCAATCATGCTCACTTACATACGACCAAATCAGAATTTTCCATCTGTTGTATGTAGCAGCAAAACTGGCATCTATTGTAGGATAAACTATAAAGATTTCTTTCTTGTTCTCATCAATTTCCATTGGTTCCTCATGGCTTTTTTTATCGAAATACTGAAATTTGAAACTTAATTGTCCAATTTGCCATATAAGTTACTGGTCTTTTTGTGATGGATATAGTATTAATATCACTAATTGCAAGATATCCTGAAACAACTATTTTGGTCCTGTTTTTTCCATTCAAAAAAAAAAAGTCTATATTCATCAATCTCTTTAGAATTGCCGAAATTGATGTCAAATGTCACGCGTTTAGAATTGCCAAAACTGATGTCAAATATCAAATGTCATTTTACGTTTCTAGCAGAAATATCAACATAAAAAGTTAACCCTTATTGCATTTTCAAATTCCATATCCTTCTCCTTCAAAAGTGTTTTTAACTTCAACAATTCCCAACACGAAAGCTGCTCACACGATTGCCTTACTGCCGTTGTAATTCGTAGAATATCTTGATTTTCCGTATTCATTATCATATTCTGGAAATAAAGTTTGCAATGAAAAGAAAAGATACTAGCAGTATAATTACTGTTATAAGAAGAGAGAGAGAGAGAGAGAGACAGCAAGTACATACCACCAAATCTTGTGTGACATTGAACCAAGCGCAATAATCATCAGGAAGTAAATATAATTCTACTGAACGATTACGCATGGCTCGTGAAACGTTGCCATAATTATCATCCATAGTGAAGAAAACTCTGAATTCTTTTGAAGCCAATTAAAATTAATTGAAATAATTAGAGAATTAGACATAAGACATCGGAAATACGAGCCAAATTTTCAATTTTCACTAATATTTTAATAAGAACGTTAGCCGTTTAAGAAATTAATCAGAAAAGCAAAATCAATCAACGAACACTGACCGGAAATCTTTGTGCGCTTTTACAACAGAAATGCCATCACCACACTCTTGCAAATTCAATTCTCCATTACTTTCCAAACAAGCATTTAATCGATCCAGTACTGCTGCACTAAAAATTAAAAAAGCAGCAGTTAATTTAAAAAGATAGCCATAACCAAATAACAAAAAATGCAGTCTAAAGATAGTGATTCAGAAATAAATAACCTGCAACAATTGACATTTTCAATTAAAATCCAATAACCATTAATAAATGCATCAACAAAACGACTGTTAATCCATTCAAAATGCATTTTACTTTTCTCCAATTCCTTATCGTATTTTGACAATTTGCTTATGGTATCTATAAAAGCGACACATAAATATCAATTTATTGTGGGCAAGAATATAAAACAGCACAAATCCATTTCTATTCAGATAGAATTAAATATATGCGAAATTATGCTTCAAAATAAAATTTCAAGTCGAAATTCAAAAATACAAACCTCCATCGACAAGAAGTTTGGCGCTTTGTACTGCGGATCGCAAAAAAAGTATATCTTCAGCATCATTTATATCATTTAACAAATCCGGAAACTTTTCAAGCACATTCAAGTAATACTGCTTTATGGCAGTGAAATTGATATGATCGGTAACCTTAACAACAATGCACCCATCAAATCCTTTTTAATTCGGAAAATATACAAAATCGCTCAAGAAAGCACAACAGAAGAAACTACTATTTTTAGAAATCAGAAATGTTTGTGTTTATCGAAATTTCTATGACCTCAAGGTTAAGTTCATTACAACGATTCAATAATTTAATATGGAATATATATTCTATTAGTATGAATTAGGTAATGAATTCCATCCGGCGGTCATAGGAATTGTGATTTTGAAAACATAAGATACAATTAGAGAGCATTCGTCATTTTGACCAAAATGAAATACCACTTAAGATAAATCTGAAATCAGAAATCTTCACAACCTGCTCAAACGATCCAAGTAGTTCAAGTGAATCAGATTCCGAAGTTAAATGTATTGTATGGAGCTCTTTTCCAAGTACGGATGCCAAAATCCTCACAGCTGTTGATTTGCCAGAACCAGCTTTTCCGATAATTAATGCAAGCCAATTCATTTTCATGCATATGGCAAGTTTATTCAGCAATTTCATTTGTGATGACAATAGTTTTCTGAAAAAATAACAATTCATTTAATTGTTCATGTTAGCCAAATTAGAACTGCAAGAAAAAAATGCTGAAAATGGCTACTGAAAGTTAACTGAGAAAATTCCTGAATCCAGAAAAAAAGCATCAGAAATTTACATATTTTGTCGTTTCTGTATTGTGCCTGACCGTTCTAGTTCCACTTTTCCAATACGAACATATGAATCATTAAGGAATGAAAGTGATGCTACGGGTTCAACACATTCAAATTTAAAACAGTGATGAAATATATTTCGCATCTGTAATATTGATAAGAAATCCGAATTCTTATAATCTATGATATAAACAGAAGTTCTATGTAATAACAAGAATAATCCCTGATTTTTACATCAATTAGTTTTTTTAACCAATTAATCAATTTTTTTCCAATGAAATAATAAAACCAGAAATACTAGCCTACCTTGAAACAATAAGATTAGCAATACTAGCTTACTTTGAAACAATAGGACCAGCAATACTATAGCTTATCTTTTGTCGATCAATATGATTAAACTAGCAACACTATAGTTTACCTTTTGTCGATCAATATTACTACGTAATCGCCATACATACAATAAATCGAAACCATATGCAATATCACCATTGTTCTGCAAGCATAAGGTGGTGAAAAGATGAAAATTAGAAAGTATTACACTTTTCCGACATTTCTAATATTTAAGTGACAGCATTCTACAGTTTCCTTCCAATTGTGCTTGAAAACCCAACAATGTATTTCACCATTTATTACTTCCCTATACCACTACATTATCGTCGTTATTTGTGTTTAAAGAAAACATAGAATTGAAAAAAAAAAAGCCTGACAGATAAGTTTAAGTAATTCAGCTAAATTTATCAGAAACCTGCACAAAAGTATAATTTAAAAAAGATCAATTCGTAAAAATTTTTTCAACTTACTTCAACCGTTAATTGTGCCCATCTCAATAGATCACGCAAATTAAATTCAAATGGTGATCCTTTTCTTAGAAATTGTGAATCCTCCGCCATAAGACTTGCTATTGAGCTGTTCACATTAATCATACGTTCAATAACATCATCCCCTAATACAGATCCAGAAAATGAACTTCTTATAACTTCGAAAAAATCTGATGCATTCATTTCGGCTACATAAATCTGGAAAATTTTTTCTTAATTCCAAAGTCAGTAATTTAATTTAATACCATCGATAATTTAAACCAATCAAAAATGAATGATGCAAATGTTATTAACATCTGTTAACACGATATTTACATCTACTGTGGAAATAATTCACCGACCATTCATTGAATAATTAGGCATTTTTGATAGTTAGAAAATAGTTAAGCTTTTATATTATATTAATAACTTAAAATAAAATGAGAAACCAATGTTAACTGAATAATTTAGATTTAAAAATCATGAAATCCCATAATTTGTTTTGTCAATTTTAACGAATACGTACAGAAGTGAAACGATTAACAAATGATTTTGGTAGCTTTCGTCGATTGCCTCCTTGATAACATGGATTCTGGCAAGCAAAAAAGCGTGTTCTCCTATCACCGATACCGATATCGAAAGTTCGATTCAGCTCTGGTATGAAAAGATGATGACGATGGTCGAAACATGCATTCAAACCTTCCAAAACACTCTGAGATGCCAAATTCATCTTAAATAAATTTAATTAATAATTAAATTTACTGATTTAATTTGACATTGTCTACTTATTTATGTCCCCTTAAATGTTTGCAAAGAGACATCACACTGAAAAATTATAACCAAGCACTGCGTTGTAACAAAGAAGATTATCTCATGAATTCTCATTTTGAAATGAAGCATGGGATAATACAATTTTAGGTTGAATAATTTATAATTTCATTAATTTCAGGTTGAATAATTTATAATTTCAATTTAAAAGTCCCAAATCAGCTCTTAGAACATCATTTATGGTATATCAGAAAAAAATATGACTGTAACTATTCAATATATACGACACTAAATGTTAATTATCAACCATAACTAAGTACTGAGATAAAAGAAACTATTATTAAACATACTGTAAAATTATCATTCAATATGAAGAAGTCATAAAATAAACATAAAAAACTTTGAAAACTTCACACTTCATCTAGAAGAACCCATTGACCCGTTTTGACTGCATGTAAAATAGGTCCATCTTTCCACATGAAAGATGGTGTACGATCTGCTAAAACCACTGGCACATCACAACCAAAGAGATCTGCCAAATCCTGAAATCCCGTTAGTGTGATTTACAAAACACATTTGAATGATCTCAAACACAAATGAGTACAACAATTACAAATATAATTAATTTATTTTTAATAACAAAAATAAGATGGAACATAAAGAAGAGATCACCGTTTGTTCCGATAAATTCAGCCTAGTCAATGTATGGCCAGTTACAGCAGCTAAAGCAGCAACAGTACTCGATTTACCACAACCTGGAGGACCTTCAAGCAATATTGGTTTATTAACAGCAAGTCCACGAACAAGCCTATAAATGTAATACTATACTGTAAAGGTACTGTAAAAGTTGCATTTTGAGCAGCTTTGGAGAATTTCAATATGAGCAAAGAAATTCTTTTCCATAAAACATAACTTTTATTATAAGAAAATTTTAAAATTACAGGGAATTTTCATGAATAATTTATCATTTAGTCGCTAAAATCTCATTTCCGAAAAACCTCAAGCTTACATTTAATCGATAGTCATAGTTTAAACTTCCAGTTTAATCAAATGGGACACAAAAAGGAAGGGACAACTCAAGTATTCCAAAATGAAATATAAGCCTGTTTTAAAACAGTAGACTTAAAATGCAAGATAAATAGAGCACTAATTTTTTATTGCCAAAATCCATGCGACAATAAATTCACCGGAAAAAAATTAAAATCTAACCATTAGTGTAAGATCATACCTGAAAATATTTTGTTTGCATGTCAGGGCATCAAATGTAAAATTTTTGGGCATAAATCGTTTGGCTGGCCCAAAAGGAATACAAAAGTCTCCAACAATAAGACTGCGAGAATCTTTTTCATCGAAGCGCAAAGCAGGTGGTAACAAAAGTGATGCTGTATCATAGATGCTACCAAATTCTTGTTGCATAATTCGAGAGAGCTGAAAACATGCTTGTTTTGGAAGTTTGTAAAATTTCACTTTAACTTCTATAGTCTCGGATGCACCAAAATTAACTTTTAAGGAATCCTAAACAAAAAAAAACAACTCAGAAGTAATTTTAAAACACTTGGAAATAAATAAATCCTGGATCTGGAAAATCACAATCTTCACGAATTTCATGGTCAAATTTTTTTGTAAAACATAAACGAATAAAAAGTAGATTTTCGCAAAAAAAAATTTCACCTCATCAATGGCCCTTTTTCTTAAGGCATCACAATTCAGACTAATACGTGTCGATAAAGTACCAAAAGCATCAAAAAGAGTTGTAGAAAAAGCATGGTAAATTGAGGAAAAAGGTGAATTAGATCGTGATAATGCAGCAATAACGATTTCAGCAATTGCAACTATATCACGAATTGTTATGGTATTCCTGAAAGTTATTATAGATTTTTAATCGATTTATTAATGAGGCTTAATCTTCCTAAGCTCGGAAATTACTACTCACTACCAATTAAAAAAGTTTGAAATTAAAACTACAAATCCAGCAACTGCTGCATTTCCCTCCTATATTTTACTCGCAATCACACAGAAATTCACAAACCTTAGCATATGGCTAAATTTGCAATTAAACCAATGCACGAATTGAACAATACATTTGTTAACTTTTAACCGCAAGTCATTCTCGTCTAATAATGTAGTTGTACTGAATAGCCGATCCACAATAGTAATCAAATCATCACCCGATACATCTGATGGACACCAAATTTCTGTGAATCGATTTCTCAGTGCTTTTGAGAGCTATAATAGAATGATTAACAGAACTAACTGAATGAATCCATTCTTTGAAATCATATTTTATTTAAAAAATACAACGTCGCCCTTCTGAATTTTGAATACCAAAGAAAACTTAGCTACATGCGAATCTTAAGCGCGGAACAAACCTCTTTTTTGCCATAATCTCCACCGGGATTCATGGTTGCTATAATATTGAAACCACTTTTCGCTTGTACTTCACCACCTGCCGATAAACTGCCATCATTTAGGAACAATAAACGAGACGGTTCCAGCAAGGGATTCAGTCGCTCCAGAACCTAACAACCAATCACAAAAATATTCCAGAAATTCAATTTAACTAAAACGTGAGATCAAATACAAGGCGCGAGTACCAGAAAAGCAAAAAAAAGAAACAGGACAACAAACAAACCGAATCAGATGCTAGCGAGATTTCATCGATTAACAATGGTCGACCTTCTTTCATTGCCTGCACCACCACACCATCTATCCATTTGAACTGACCATTTGAACCAACTGGACGTAATGAACCAAGAAAATCCGAAGCTTCCGTTCTTTCATGACAATTCAAAGCTAACAATTTCTCCTGCAGCACTTTTTTTTGATCTATCTACAGATTATAATATTATACATTTTCAGTGATCGCTAATCCAAGCAATTATGTTGTTCCTTCATGCTGAATCATAAGATTCATTAGAGTGGTGAAAGATAAGAATATTTATAATACTATATTCCAAAAAGATTGAGATAATCGACGAAGAAATTTCAACTGCTTCAAAAAATTTCAACTTCCAAATGTATTTTTCTCCTATCCTTCCTTAAAAAAACAGGAAAACTTACCTTTGCAAGCATCTGTGCAACTGTTGTTTTACCACATCCTGTTTCACCAACGAGTAAAACTGGCTCATCAAAAAACCAACTTTGTGAAACCAAAACAAGCATTCTTCGAATGGTATCAGTTAAAACAATATTATTTATGGCCAGACATGAACGAAATTCAAGTGGTAAATATTGTGAATCACTAGCGAACAATCGCTCAGCGTTTATTTTATGTTTTAAATTTTTTTCCAATATTTTTTTCACACATTCAACATCTACTGCATTACGACATCGTGCACCGAGCAATAAAAAACCTGAAATTCAATATTTTTTCAATTTTTATGAAATGAAAAAATTGACAAACAAATGCGACATCAAATGTTCGAGATCAAAACAAATATTAAAAAAGCAAATGTGGTTAACTGTTTTTAACTGCTCAAGAACTCACAGAATGAAATTTTTGATCATAATTTTTGTTTTTGATCATAATTTTAATTTTTAATTGTTTGCTAAAACCTTCGATCTTATTAAAAATTTAGTTTGCTAAATCTAGGCGTACACATATTTCATATTATAGTGATTTATATAAAATTGAAAAAAAAAAACCTCACCATGTTCAGCTAAACACTGACGCCAATTATTATCATCAGAAGCTGCAAGTCGTTTCCCCCATCTGAACAAATCACGAAGAGTTATCAGCCCATCACTGGCTGAGAAAACGCCAACTGCACTACGCTGAGCACGTAAATCACGGAATACCGAAACCATTGCTTGTGCAGCAGATGGCGCAATTTTGCAGCTGGAAGGAATATTCACAAAAGATTTTTCGGATTTATTTACACTACACCGAAAGATAGAAATATATTCTAAAGTACTGCTAAACATTATTCCAGCCTAAATAAAATAAACGTGATCGATAGAATGAAAGAAAAAGTAACAGTTTCATTCTGGTATCTTGAATCCGGAATCTTTCTCAGAAAGATTTACTTCTGCTACGTACAAGTCAGGTCCAACATGAACGTACTGAATGAATGACCTGCATAGATGATCAAAACGAGGTGAAACAAGAACTTTGGAAATTATTGCTACCTAACGATGACCATTTCAGCTAATTCACTGTATGGCAATTGATCAAATCGTAAAACAACAAAACGATTGAGCAATGCACGTGAGAGACGTTTACGACCAGCGTAAGTGCAAACGGGATTTTGCGTTGCAAATAAGCGAAATTGGGAGTGAGCCTTCACAACTGTATTCGTTTCAGAAATGAACAATTCACGATTATCATCTAGTAACTGAAATTAAAACATATAGGTATATACCTATGTCATAAACTAAGAGGCCATGAGCTAAGAGAAATGAACGGTAGGCAAAAAAGGTCAAGTGTTATATATAGTTCAGATAAAAAATGAAAATTACATTGTATTTCACAATTTAAAAGCATTTGATCTAAAAAATACCCTATTTGCTTAAAAACATTTGACCTAAAAATATCCTTATCTGCTTAAAAACATTTGATCTAAAAATATATACCCTATTTAGAGCTTCAATAACATCGGTTGGTGCAAGATTCAATTCATCAAGAATTATCCAATGTCCATTACGAGCAGCTTTTACTAATGGACCTTCTACAAATACAAAACGACCATCATCGCCATCTGGTACATAGGATCCTATGTATTCTTGAAGATCAGTATGTTCATGGTTATTAATTCGAATAATCGTATTTCCAGTAACTTTGGCAAGGTGCATTACCTAAACATTAGAAAATTAGATTCTGACTTCTTCAAAATCCATAAATATTGAAAATTTAAAGTGCAAATTAAAAAAGAAAAAAAGAATTATAGAACAATTAAGAAAAGTATAACTTTCAATTACTTGGTGATTGACCTAATTGACCCTCCTATCTTTGCATAAAAATTCTACCATGGCTGTTTTTCCACATGATGTTTCACCTTCCAGTAACACTGGAAATTTGCCACTACAAATGACTCGAGCAAGTTGGGCTAAATTTTTCCGAACTGATGCTGCACGGACATAACCAGGATCATCCATTGGCTCAACATTACCCTTTTCGATCCAATATCCTTCAACTTCACTGCAAAAAAAAAATAAAATAAAATGAACTGGTAGCAAATTGGAACTGGAATCAAGAGATATATTCAAGAACGCTTGAATTTTTCAATTTGGAACCATGCTAGAATAAAAAGATTATAGGAAGAGGTAGAACAAAAAGAAAACATATGAAACTATATATCTTCATATCTTGATAGTTCAGTATTATTTAAATTATTTAAAAGTTTTTAAATGAACTTGATAGTTTTGAATTGATAGTTCAAATAATTTTGATTTTAAATAATTGAGCTTGATAGTTCAGTATTAATTATTTCTCATTCACTAATGAAAAGTTATTTCCAAAATTTCATAACATCATATTACCTCTTTATTACAGTATTTATTCATTTTTCTTCACAAATCCGTTGCATTTTATAGATGAATCAAAAGTGATTGAGTAATTAAAAGAAATGGAGCAGCGTAATTAATAATTAACAAAATATAATTAGTGGTACATACATGCGGTTGTCGGTAAATTTCGCTTTCAATTTGCCCAGCGAAATTTTGCTCATTTTACTTTGAATAAGTTTCCCAACCATTACTTGCGCTTCCGTACTCAGATCACTCATAAAGGACATCGATACTGCTTCATGCATGTTACGTATGTCATTTCCAAAAATATTTTCTGCCGTGAATGCTAACGCACGACATAAAGTACGTAAGCTGAAAAAACTTTTATATAAAATATCAATTTAAAATATTTTGCGCAAAAAATTTATATGTAAAAAATCAATTTAAAATATTCTGCACAAAAAGCGACGACCATAGCAAAGATGCTAAATTAAATCTAATTGAATTCAGTTAAAAAGTGTGTGTTGCAGAACGAACCTATATTTTCCTGGAAAAGCCAAACGCAATGTCTCATAAATTTCCAGGATAATGGATATTTTTGAAACATCAAATGTTGGAAGATAAGCTTGTGCAATGATATGTAGTTGTTCCATTTCTGTAGTTTCATGTACGAAAATTTCAGTAAAGCGACTTCTGCAAAAACATGAAAAACGTCAATTGATACTATTAAAAATATTCTAAAAAAATTTAAACATTCAAATTTTTCGTTCTCAAAATTTCCTTCACCTTATTCCAGCTGGTAGATTCCGTTTTCCTACGTCACTGGCAGGATTCATGCAAGCAAACAAACGAAAATTTTGATGTCTACTTTCTGGATCCTCAATTAAGCGCACCACAGAATCCAGACATTCCGGTGTAGCCAAATTAATTTCATCAACCAGAAGCCATTCACCTCGTTCAGCAGCCTGAAATCATCCCGATTTCGGTAACTGAACCTCAAAATCCAAGAGCAAAAAAAAATGCAACACTGGTTGAAAACGACGGCATCTAAAAATGTAAAAAACTGTGAAAGCAAAGTTTTAAAGTTTTTTCAATGGTTTACTTCGGTGACTGCTCCGCGAACGTATGCAAATGAAACAGCTGAAGCTTTTAATGATTCAGCACAACGTTCTGCTCGAACCAGTAATCTTGCCCACAGTTTTCGAGAGTTAAGTTTCGCGTTATGTTTCGATATTTCCAATGTACGACGTGCCGTTTCCGAGATTAATTTTGCATAATCACTATAACGTCCATTTGACAAACAAGTCTATAAAGAGATTTCCGAGATTAACTTTGCATAATCACTATATCGTCCATTTGACAAGCAAGTCTGTGAACAAATTTGCTTTTCACTTGCTTTTCTGTCATTACTTTTAGAATTGCAATAAGCAAATGTCTCATTGATAGTATACTAGTAAAACCATACTAGGTGCAGTGCCAATTACAAATATTTCCAACCTACTTAGCTTTATTGTTTGATAATAATTTTTCATTTATTAAAAGAAATGAAAGGTTTATTACAAAACTACAGAATTTAAAACTAAATTGAAATTTTGGAAAAATCTTCTAACCCAAAAAAAGAAATTTTAATTAAACTAAATCCAAACAATAAATATTAATCCTAGCTGAGCCGTAATCAGATATAGACAATCTATTTTAATATTTTTATAATTCATGCATAAAACTTATTCTTCCTCTCAAATTAAATCTAATCAAATTTAATAACCATAATAGAACAAAAGCAACTCAAAAACAAAAATAACTCAATATTAAAATAAAAATAACTAAAACTGTTACATTTCAAAAGAAAAACGTCAATGTTGAACATGAACTGTGAATTCTAAAGGCAATTTAGCAAAGTATTATGTTTTGTGTGTCACCAGCAGTAATATATTTTACGTAACATGTTTTGTATCACCGTAATAAATTACGTAATATGTTTTGTGTCGCCAGAAAGACCAAAAAGCCCAAATTTGCCCGAACATTTAGAATAATGGATTGAGCGAAATTACATTCAATACTATTGATGCATTATATTCTTCCCAAATATAAATAATTTTTAATTAATTTAAAACTTGTCTAATGCAAAAAATGGCTTGAAAATAAGATGGAAAATAACTGACATCCAAATGACGTAGAAATTTTTCATTTTTTTTCGAATCAAACGTTGCAGAGAACACTTCATTAAATTCTTTTTGAATTGGTCTCAACAAATATGGTATTGATACTGGTCTATATCTAAAATGTCAATAAACCAAAATACACTTTGTATAAATACGGTATTGATACTGCTCTATACCTCAAATGTCAATAAATACGGTATTGATACTGGTCTATATCTAAAATATCAATAAATCAAAATACGATTTGTTCCATGAAATAAGCATGTATACCATAAGTAAACAAATGAAATGAGTAAGAACTATTTGTAATTTTTCATTGGATCTGAACTGAGGAAATAAAAATTAAATTTTCGAATTTTTCAAATTGGAACACATACCCGCCAATTAAATCAGAAGAATCTGAATGTTGACTGAGATTGACAATTCGAAGAGTAGCGCCAATACGATCTGCTAGTAGCTGTATGATGGCTGTTTTACCAACACCAGTTTCACCAACAAGCAGCACTGGTTCAGCACGACTTATACAAACCGCTATCTGCTCCAATAGTTGACATACGTTACGTGTAACGCCGAAATGAATAACCTTGCTGAAAGTAACCTTCCAGCTTTCAAATGATAAGACCAGTTTAATTTATCTGACCTCTTCATGCCGAATATATTCCCTAAAATGAACACAAAAAACTTTGCTTCAATTCCTTCAGTAACTCTTCATGAATTCCGTTTTCTGTGTCTGATTGGATCTGATCGATTCAAGCCTTACATGTCTCTAGCAATCCCTTTTCAGTATGCAATATTAGCATATATTTCAATTTATCTTTCTTTAGTTCAATTATCAATCACCTATCCGATTAATGCACAACACAGTAAAAAACTTGTCCTGTTGTTCCAACTCTTTGATCTAAAAACTTGTTGTTTTAACTCTTTGATCTCGGAGAACATCCTCATTTGCTGATTTATAAAAAGTTTTCTTCATTTTTTTTTTTGAAATGTTAATGACTGCTTCAGAAAAAGCAATATTTTTACCTTTCACCTGTTGAAGCTGCTCGATTCCTCGGTAGATCCACTCGACCACATTTCACATTAGTTGGCGTTACTGAAATTTCAGGTAACCGGAGGTTTAATTGATAGAGCATTTGCTCATGATTCAGAGACAAACTGCCAGCAATTATTTCGGACAATGCAAGTATATCTTCCTGCCGGCGGCAATGAATTACCCAACAGTCGATCAATTCATGAAAAACAGCTACCGCATCCGATAAGTCATTCAAATCGTTGACACGTTTACAGGCTTTCAACAGATCTCTATAAAAAATCGTTATATTAGAGCTTTGGTATGTCTTCAACTAAATTTCTCTTAATATTTAATTTCTCTTAATAAATTTATTACGTTTCTATAAATTTATCTTAATACGTCTTCAAAAAAACAAATTAAAATTACTAAAAAAACCCACGTAGTTCCTAATTTTCTGCCATTTAATTGGTTCATCGAGCTGCGGTTGGTAAGTTCATTGAACAGAGTAATTAATTTTTGAGCAATTGGTGCAACTCGCTTGCATAAAATGCAAATAGCACGATGAAGTTCTTTGCTTGTAAATGGTGGCAGTGAAATTTCAAATGGTATGGAAGTAAGTAACAATTCAATATCACCTGATCGAAAACTTCTTTCCTGATTTTGGATACATCTGAAGAGTTAATTTAAATTATTTTCCGAATCAAACTGAATCAAAATGAATCAAAAAACTGAATTAAAAATCAAAAAAAAAAACCAAATCAAAATCGAATTTTTTTGAATCAAGCTGTACGTGTCCTACTTTTTTTTTGAATTTCGAATTTTTTTTTTCGAATCAAAAAATCAAAATGTTAGTTGTCCAACTTTTCTTTCGCTTTTATTCGTTGAAAAAAAAAGTCTTTGTGCATAATATGCTAATTTTCAAAAACAACTTATCCAAAAAATTTCATAAGAAATAAATTTCTAAAAACTTGAAAAAAATTTCACAAATCTTGAGTTTCATGCCGCATTTTTTAATTTACTCAACCATTTTCTTCCAAAATAATCTTGCAACAAAAAATGATGAACCTCATCGTAGCAACAATATAAGCTTCATTATGCATTCGTATTATTTCACCGGAGGTTACTCGCACTTCGCGACTATCACACAAGTTAATTATTTGTGATATTAAATCGGCCGAAGCACAATCGATATCTTCCAAAAGTATAATTCCTTTATCAAGAATGTACTGAAACTTTCAAAATTTTACACGTGAATGACGTAACTGTTCAGCCATTAATTAGAGAAACATCTTATAAAAAAAAAGAACTGTTATTCATACATATCTGCATTCTCGTAACTGCTTGTCTAATAACAATTATTGCTTATCTGATAACTGCTTAATAACTAATAACTCTAATGTCTAATAACTCTAATGACTGCCTAATAACTGCTTATCTAATAACTTTCTACCTTCTAAAAAGTAATATTGTCAGTCAATTCATTCAACCTATTCTTTATTAACTGGAACATCTAAATAACAGGATATATTTTCCTTGACATCATCAGTAATTCCTCTTTAGTTGCTCAATTAGTTAATTCTAATGCAAGCATTTTAAATCACTGCTTATCCTAATTTGCTAATTTGCTAATTTGCTAATGTGCTTGCAAAGAATATAAGAAAATTATCACTCGAATCATGATATACACTCAAATCATGGTATATACTCGAATCGTGACATATATTCAAATCATGATATACACTCGAATCACGATACTATCACTGATACATAATACATTGGAATGTTCAGATGACAGTGTGCACCACAACTTCACCATCCTCCAATATGTTTTTACTGATATCACTTATGATAAAACCACACAATCATTATTAAAATCACTCTATTAGAATCAAAATTTACCTTCGTGAAAGCACTCTGTTTCCAGCAAAATTCACCAGGTACATCCAAACAATGAAATGTTCCAAATAAACTCTTTGAATCAATTTCTTCACACATTTGTATAGTCCAGCATGGTAAACCCATGCTGTGTGCCACCTCCTTCACTATTGATGTTTTACCACTAGCAATTGGACCCTAAATTTTCAATGCATCTCAGCAATCGAAAACTTTACAAGAGATAATAAAAGATAAAATATTTGCTCATTAATTAGCTGTAATTTATTCGCAAGAAAATTTGCTCACTAATTAGCTGTAAAGTTTGAATAAGATTCCAAAAGAAACCACCCGGTCAACAGATGTGCTGTAAGCGAATTGGTTCGAAGATTATTTTATTTTTACAATTAACTTTACTTTCAATATTGCTAGCGACTATTTCGCATAGTAAAATTCGACATAAGTTAATCGTTGACTTAATAATCTAATCATTATCAGTCCTCCATTTCGACATTAAGTGCAAATCAAATAAATGCACAATATACTGTTTCTTTAACCATAATTTTATCTAATCTAGAAGTTGTACAATTAATTAGTAGGTTTTTGGTAAATGTGTGTATATAGTACAGCAATTTAGAAAAAGGCTACCTGCAAGAGGACAAACAAGTGATTCCGGATACCGATGTCCAGTTGTTCACGATAAGTGACCCTGGTAGGCATCGTATCCATTATAAAACTATTAGCAGCAGCACATTCGATTTCTTCGTCCGATTTTCTACTTCTCATCATTTTCTCAGGCTTTGCAATTTCCTCTTCATCACAAAGCAATAATCTTCGTTTTTGTCTTCTTGTCTTCTTTATCTTCATTCTCATTTGTCTGACCTGAAAAAAATACCCACACTTAGTGCCCGAATTTATAACAAACTACAGTAATTTGAAATACAGTACAATACAGTAGTTATAATGCGAAATGCAATAACATAACAGCAATTCCCTTCCTGTCAGTATAGTATACCTTAAGTAAATTTATGTAGAAGACAATATACTCTTTAAATAATTAGTACTTCAAATTACTGCTATGTTACTGTATTTCCAATTCGAATATCTTCATTCTCATTTATCTGACTTGAAAAAAATACTTATCGTATCCGAATTTACAACTTCGCAAACTAACCTTCTTGTCATTATAGCATACGTAAGGCAAATTTATATAGAAGACAAATATACTCTACATAATTACTTCAAATTACTGTTATATTACTGTATTTCATATTCAAATCCTGCTTCAAATTACTCACCAACTTACTACCAAAAGATTTTCAAATTCCGATAATATACAATGATATTTTCATCACTTCTCATAAATATAATCATATTTTGGTATATTCAACATTTAAAATGAGTTTAATAAAAAGAAAACATTTATTTGAGTAAATTTATCAAATTTAATAAACTTATCAAGCTAACAAAATGAGCAATTTTTTTACAAACAATACAGTTTATGTGAGGAGATAGATAAAATATGAAGGGGAAGAGAGAACTGAGAAGCAATTGCATACCGTAATTTATAAAGTGCAATAAAAAGTTTGAACCATTTATTAGCTCAGTATTAGCTCAATCATTAGCTCATCTAAATATTTCTGTCTTATTGTACTCTTGTCACTCAGCACTGAATCAAATCTTTCATTACTATATGCCTCTTGTTCCCTCACTTTCCCAGCAACAGAGAACAGCAGTGTTTTTTTTCGAAAACTCAAAAACTTATATATTCTTTCATTTAATCAAAAATTCATCACCAAAATTCAACAGAATTGGTAATTAATGAAATAAAATACGAAACGGAAAACGAGATCATTTACAAAGGGGCAATTAATTCATTAATTAGCTAAAATAACAATGAAATTATATTGCCGGTGGCAAATGGCAGACAATACCACTGGTATCAATTGCCGAATAAAAAAAAATATTTTGAAGCGGATCATCTTTTTGCGAAAGTACCTGAAATTTAACTTTTTTAAACAGTAATCTTCCCAATTTTGAAGAATTTATTTAAAAAAATTTAGAAATGATCTTAATAATGACCTGATTTCTAAGAGAATTTCACTTTATGGCAGCATTTTGCAAGTGTAATTATTAGATCAACTTGAAAATAAATAGCTGAGAAGACAATGCTGTTAGCCAACTCTGGATCAGCAAAGCCGAAGAATCACTGCTTAACACAGAACAAACAGCAAGATGCTTCAACTAAATAATCCACAAAAATTAAAATCCCTATTTTAAAAAACCATCTATTGCTTGTATATGCTATTCTTAATAAATGGAATGCACTATACAACGGTCAGATAATCTTTAGGTAATCAGATAATTCTCAGGTCATATAAACCGGTCAGGTAATTTTAGTCTGCTGTTTTCGAAATGCAAAATGCATTTGAAGTAAAAATCTCTTATAAATGCTTAATAAAATTCTAATTTTCAATTAAACGTCGTAACGAAAGATTCACAAATTTAAGAAAAGACAACCTTTATTGCTTCTTGCGCTATATGGGCTCCAACGATAGCACATGTTGGGCTAAGTTGAGGTCCAATAAAACTGAAATAAGTTCATCTTTTTCCTTACAAAAGAAAAACTGTCCATGATGAAATAAAATTTAAATTTTCAATTTAATTGTTAATCACAACTGTTACTGAGAGAATCCAAATTCAAATTCTACTAACTGTGAAAAATATTTGATGTTGAAATTTTCATCATCAAGAATATGATTGCACTGTTCCAGTTCCTTTTTCAATAGATCTAGAAATTTCTCTTGATTCACAATATCATCGCTATCTTGTAATCGAAGCATAACTGGAAAACATTGTTTATGATTGATTTCATTCCTTCGAAAAATTGCGCACATTTCTTTGGATTCAACTACTGCGTAAATTTCACTATCAAAGAAAATATTACACGAAAAAAATTTACTTATCTAAAAAAGACTTTTTCACAAAATACATGGAAAAATAGAAGGAAAAATACTTCGGACTGGAAAATACGTACGTGAAAAAGTGGTACATGGAAAAGTACATGGAAAAATACCTCGGATTGGAAAATACGATCTAGGCAAAATATGTTTCGCCTTACGAATGAGCTTTTTATGAGACCAGTTGACATTCCATGCATCATCCCATAATGGATATGAAAAAGTCTGGAAGTAGTAGTAAGAACTGCAGAAGTAAGTAAAGTAAGGGGTTTTTATTTCATTTTGAAGTCCCAACTGGGATAACATTTTTGCAATGTACAACAATTTCTGTACTGAAAAATGGATTCATGAGAAAATCCAAAGTTTTAATCTAATTTCCAATTTCACTAATGTAATATAGAATTCTATCCTAGCAAAAATCATTTACCATCTGTATTTTTTCATCTTCATCATCCAATACAACATTCGTTAATGTTTTATTCCTCTCTTCTTCAACATCGATTCGTGGCTTTTTTGATGATGAAGGACCAACAACTTCCATAGGTTCATCTTCAAGTACGCCACCTGCCCTTACTTTCGATGTAGTCCTGAAATTCCTTACTGTTCTTACTTCCTGAAATTCATGTTTCATTCCGAGATACGGTTCAGTAAGTCAGTTCGAATAAACATTACCCTGTTTACAAGATATGAGTATCAACCACATATTATAATTAGTAAATAGCAACAAAGTATTTCGTTTGAGTATATGTATTAATCAACAATATAATAGTGTAAGAGCGGAACAACGTATAACACCAGTAGCTGATATTATTATCAATGTTGCATTCAGTTTATACTTCAAGAGCATATGAATGAACTTACACTAAAAATTATGAATGAACTTACACTAAAAATAAACAGTCTGTAAAGTCGAAAAATGCATATCCTATCCAACCAAAAACGCCTCCAGCGATAAATCTAAATTTAAATTCATTTAAGAATAGCGACAAATAAAAAACACTATTTTATCATTGTTGTTCAAAACTTATTTTAAAATTCTGGTATATCCATCTATAAGAGGAGTCAATAATCAAATTCATCAGAAATGTAAAATTAAATCTCTTCTGACTCTGTATCTCAACCTGCTTGACATCATACACCTGAATGGTGCACATAAGATCAAGACTTCGTTTCAGCTCAACCTGCTTGACGGTGCACATAAAATCAAGACTTCGTTCGTTTCAGCTACTACTGATTTAGACTATTCCCGATTCAAACTATTTTAGCATTGATAAACTGCGCATTTCTGACTATTCCGATAATTCTATGCTAATATAAAATTACAGTAGTTAACTTGAAATCTTACGGTTTTTTAGCATTCCGACACATTTTGCTAATTTGATTAACAATTGTGTATTTTTGATCAATCAAAATAATCAAATCGAAACCAGCGAAGAATTCTTCATCTTTTTCGGATATCTCTCCCGCATCTACGTGTAATTCCACGTTAGGATTTAATAATTGACATTTTTGACATGATGCTTCAGCACGCTGAAAAAATAACAGTACATAGAATGATAAAAGTGGTAGAATTACATGAGTGATTTTTGAAAATCTGATTATCCATTAAAAAAATTCAATTGCCACAAATTTTAGTGAAATGGAGAAAAGAAATAATGATAAATCGTATGGAGAGAAAAAATAATGATAAATTATATGGAAGAAGAAATAGTGATAAATCATATGCACGGAAAAATGATAAAAAATTTCAATAAAATCTAAATAACTGCTAAATAATGTTTTCCAATAAATGAATTAAAAAATAATAACAATGACATAGTTGAAATGACTGCTATGCGCGGTACTTCAAAATCTGATTTATTACCAAATGTAGATACTTGAAAACAAATTTTGATATTTATTTTGAGCTGATTATGTTTTAAGAAACGTACATTTTTTCCTTCGCTGTCATTTTGCAATAAAAACTGATTACAGTAATCATCTGCACAAACCTTAAGAAACAACAAAAATATTTTTAGGAAAAGATTTAAATTAATTTTCACTCAATTAAGCGAGTGATCCAAATTTGATAATTATATATATGTTCAAACTGATGAAATAATACATGGATTTCAGAGTGAAGCAAATTACACTTCAATCTCGCATATTTGCATCAAACCCAAATAGATTTCTATTAAAAACTATACGATGTACGATATAAAAAATATACGATATTTACTGTTTTATTGTCCAGTAAAGTTAGTGATTTCAATCCAGTCAACATCAAATTCTTTGATACTTCACTTCCACATCCTGAAATACCAGCGACCAATACTGTCGAACTGCGCAACCTGTAATGCTTGAGTTCTATCATTTTTTTCTTTTTTTTTGGAATACTTTCAAAGAGCAACTTGGATACAGTATTTCTGCCTAAAATTTATTATAAATATTGAAACTTGTTACTAATACTGTCAAAAGGACTGTTTCATGGCCGCTTCCAATAATCATTTATTTCTATTATTCCTTCTTAATCATAGTCGCTTAACACAAACAGTTTCAAAAATAGAATTAAGGACTCATTAAGGATGAGAAAATCCCAAGGAGTTTAAAAACTCCATCAAATTTCATTATAATTAAATTTTATCCCTCGTGCGATGACCGATGACCGAACAACAACATCAAAGAAAAAACGAAACAATGAGTCAATCTTCCGCGGTCAAGAGTTCAAAGAATCAAGCGATCACTTGTTACGAAATTAGCGAATAAATTTTGCAATTGTAAAAAAGTACTTATGAGTAAATGAAAAGATCTAAAAAAAAGTTTGCTTTACAGCGATGAAAATAAAAAAAATTTGAAAGAATCCATTTGAAAAAAAGAAAAATTAAAATAACGATAAATAGAGTTAACTGACTTATTCTGAGTTTCCAAGCCCCACAAACGTATTTGTCGATCGTAAACAGCTTTCTCATCCTCACTGATTGTTATTTTTGCAGCTGTAGTCGTGTTAGAATTCACTGATGACATCTTCTTGACGCAGCTCTATTCGTTGTATTGCTGGAAGAAGTAAAAGAATGAATTTAGAAAGTCCGAAAATTTAATTTAATTTCAGCTCTTTTTGCATTGCTACACTTTGAGCGCAACATTTTTGCACTGTGACACTCTAAGTGCAACTCTGATTAAAAAATTTTTAATTCAGTCTATTATTTCAATCCAATATAGAAATATTAGTTCTAACAAATACAGGAATAACAAAGAGCACGTCACGCATTGACAAAGTGTTTACGCCTGCAAAGTGTTTACGTGTGATCCTAGTTCTTATAACATGCTAATGGTTACAGCCATACCCACTACCACTGAACAAAAAATTCAGGTAATGTGTGTTGCATCACACAATTACGTCATCTTGCGCGTCCATCCATAAAGTACATCTACCATCAGCGAAAAAAACTACCGAACAAAAGATTCAGGTATTACGTGTTGCATTACGCAATTACGTTGTCTCGCGCGTCCATCCGTAAAATATTAAAAGAGCAATTTCAGATTAAGAAACTGTTTAATTAAAAACTGCGGAATGGTGGATCTGACTTATCTTGACTTATCTGGAAAACTTGAAAAATTTGGCTTATCCGGAAAAATTTGGGAAAGCGAAGTCCGGCACTTTTTCCGCAATTTCGTTTCTTTTATAGGAATTGAGAAATTTTGTATTTTTTAAGTGCTCGAAAATTCTACAATCCGTGTTATCTGTTTGTGTGATCTGATTTGCGTGTGATCTGTTTGTGTTATCTGATTTGCGCTTGATCTGTTTGTGTGATCTGATTTGCATGTGATCTGATTTGCGTGTGATCTGTTTGTGTTCTGATTTGCGTGTGATCTGTTTGTGTGATTTGATTTGCGTGTGATCTGTTTGTGCTGCTTCTCTCGCAAATAATTCCATTCTCTTTACACTTCTCTTTATCTTTTAATATTTTTCTTTCATCCTCTCCAATCTTTTTATCTCTCTGCTGCAATATAAATTATACTTCTAAGAAATTTTAGTACTTTTTCTAGCAGATATTTTTACTTCTCGGATCAAATATTTGAAATTTTTATCAAATGATTATCCGTTTCCTCTCTCTCTCTCTCTCTCTTTTTCTCTCTTTCCTATTCTTTCTTCTTTTCTCTTTTTGCAATTCCAAATTTTTGCACAATATGATATTGTAGTAATATGAAGTAACACCTTAATATTGGTGGTATTAAATGAACGAATAGGACTTGGTCCATACAAATTACGAAACATTCTGAACGAAT